>VZTH01017909.1:63394-115776 GCA_013397815.1 Aleadryas rufinucha
TGCGAGCCCCCTGTGCCCGCGCGGGGCCGGCGGTCCGACGCAGCCCCGGCCGGCGGGATGCACATGCCGGTCATCGCATCCCTTCTCAGAGATGCTTGCGGGAGCAAGTGCTGCAGGAAAAGGCTAATACCCCAGCACGCCTAGATAATATTGAGAAACAATGCTGCGCTTCAGAGAAACGGCACACGTGCTTTCCCCTAAGGGTTTTATTCCTAACGGGATTGCAGCACCCAACTCCAGTTTAAGCTCAGTCTGAGGAGGTCCCAGCCTGGTCTTCCCCCCAGCCTGTGGGAAGCTGGCACTGACTACAGATGTCTAAGTGCTCTGTCAGCAGAGGGTAAAGCTGACTTTTAGCTTGAGCAAAACTGCTTGAATGTGGTTGGTGTTATCTGTGCATGTTGTGCAGCTGCCAAAAAATGGATTAGGATGTATGTGGACAGCTGCAGGCAGGAATCTGGCAGGGATCTGGTGTATGCCGATGCTGTCCTGTGCCACTCTCCCATACCTTCTCCCTGACCTCGTGGCATTGGAAGAGGAGGATGCAGGGTGACCTTCAGCTGAGTGTCAAGGCCAGTGAGTTAAACCATGGAAGTGTAGATTTCCAGATATTTGTAGTACTTTTATAGCCAGGCTTGGACCTCAGTCTTGATATCCTCTTCTGACTGCTTCCAGGGAGTAGTAGCTGAAGCTCCTCTGCCCATGGAGGAGTAATCAGATGAGAGAGTATTTGCTGAAACTGCCAGAAAATCTTGGGTTTCGGATTGCATCTCATTGCAGGGAGAGGTGTATGTGAAGTGCACTGTGGTGCACATCAAAGCAGGTCTCTAGCTTGCACAGGGAAAACTGAAGAGGAATAGCAACAAAGGATTCAGAAAGAGAGAGGAAGACCCATTCCAGGGAGCTGGGCTAGCTATGTCAAGGGATGTGCATGGAGTGCAGGGGTTGAACATGGATGCATCCAGTGCTTGGGAGTGGTGCAGGCACTGGTGAGATCAGGCTGTTGACAGCCAGGGCTTCTTGTGTTCAGTGTCTCCAGAATGGAGAAAATTGAAGACAGTGGGGAAAATGCATCTGGTGGTGTCAAACTTGGCAGCTGAAGGAATAGGTCAAGGAGTGTGCTTCTTACTCTTCCATCAAAGCATTTACTTGGTGGGAGGAGCTGTTTAAGTCACAGGTCCTTGTTGGCCATTGACCTGTGATATATGCTAGCTTGACCCCCATAATTATGCACCTGTTTTTCCTTCTTCTTATCTTGAGGTACTGGTTTTGAACACAATTGAGTGGCATTTATTTATCAGTTAATGATGGAGCAGTTAGATAGGTGAGTCCCCAGTCTTACAAACTCCTTTAAGTCAGGTAGCACTTTGCCACTGTCTGGATGCCTGTCAGATCTGTGTGTGATATGAGGCTGAATTTTTGTATTTGGAAAAGTCACACATCTTTCCTTCCGAAAGGGGCTACCCTTTCAGGCTCCTCAGGTTTCGGTGAACATAACCTGTGTTATGTTCACTGAAACCTCCTGTGTTGCTGGAGCCAGCCACCACATTACTTGCTCTGTGCCCTTTCCTGGGAGATCACTATCACCTGTCAAGTGAGCATATGGACTTTGTGAGTTGTTTTTCCATTCCACCTTCCAGTAGTGCTTGCACCAGCTGCATGCAGAGGACTGGCACACTGATTTGAGCAGGAACTACAACACAGGTCTTCTGGATGTGTATCCTAGCTCTAGTTAAGCTATAAAAAGCTCCCTGATTTACCTGAGATTAAATTATTATATAATATTATTATAGATACGTGAAAGTGCATGAATGATAAAACTGGCAGTGTTGGGGGGTTTTTAGGTAATACCTGCTGTAGGTAAACCCTGACATTTAAAACTTAGCGCTACAGTGACCAGATTCTACTCCTATAAAACTATAAGATTGTTTGATAAAAGGCAGCCTTTTACCTCAGAGCAAAGAGAACTTTGGTATTGCTAATAGTTTTATCTGAACAGGGTACTCAGGGAAGCATAATCATGCAGTTAAAAATCAAAGACAAGATTCAACTGTACATTTTGTGTGGTTACAATCCCTCCATCCACTAGGCAGAGAGGCATACAGGAATGGCTGAGACAAACTTGTGTGCCACACAATGTAAGCAACAACAGCAGAGAAACTAAAGAAAAAAGGAAGTTTTTAAATAGTATTGAGCAAACCAGCTGTGTTCATATGCCAGTCAACATAGGTACATGAGGGGATATTCCATTAAAAATTAGCTTGCCATATTTCTCATAAAGTAGAAAGGAAATTTTGATTGTGAGAAATATCTTGTTTCAGTATGGTGATGTTACTCTTTTGTTTCTTTTAAAAAATTTCTAGACCCGAGTATAATTAGATTTTGCATGAATACTGGTGAGGAAATACTAACTTTATTTATTAGGATACATATCTTCAGCATGCTACTTTAACTCAATTTAATTGTTTTCTGAAATATCAACTGGGTTTTAGTTTTAGTTATATCTGTTATCTGAGATTGTTACTTTAGTCGCTGTAATCTGTAATCACTTTATTCTCATCTGAAAGACTGCAATTCCAAGCTAGACCCGCGCTGCTTTCTTTGTTGAGTAGCATCCCATTTTTCGGGAAAGATGTGGACAACTGAAAGGCTTGCAAGTGATCTTGGTTGGGATGGAGATGGAGAAATTGTATGGTCCTGGGAACTCTTGACCTGCACCAAACATGCCAGACTGGTGTGGGAGGAGGTGTTACAGGAGGGGATAGGTGTTCCTACCTTGAATGAGACAGCTGGAGTGTTAGTTCAAAGCACTTGATTTATTAATTGATTTTTACCAGCATACATTCTTGCAGCAAGGACACACTTCTTTTGGTACCTTGCTTTGTATCAGTCCTTTCAGAAATATCTTACTGTGATGTGTCCCAGAGCACTGTGGCTTGTGTTTTGTTGTTACTCCTCCCTACCTTTTGAAATAACTCAAAAAAATTAAAAAATATTAGGCATGAAGCTCATGAACTTTTGGTGGTTTTTATTTGTACCTCTTATATAATGTAGTGCTAAGTGTTTCTCTTCTGCATTTCTGGATTTGTTACTTTCCATTTTTGTTGGTGGTTCCTTTTTTATCCTCTACAAGTGGACAGAAATGACCAATTACATTTTATTCCTCCTTATGCTTTATTTTTTAAGACATGGGATTACAAAAGTAACTTGTTTTTATACCTTTACTGTGACTCCCCCCTTTCCTCCTCCCAGAGGAGGAAAAACTTTCAGCTTGTTTGAGGATGACTTTTTCTGCAGTGATCCACTTTTGTGACTCATTTCTGGGGGAAATTCCTTCCTGAACTGCGTCATACACAGTCTGTAAATGAAACAAACCCACTGATTATGTGGCCACTATAACGTTATCTTATGTAAGTGCATATATGATTCTTCTTGAAATTAACAGCTTATTTTTGAGGTTCTCCTGGCTTTTCAGTATATTGTCTTGATGGAACGGTCTGTCCCTGTCCTACAGCATGTGTATGGACAATTTCTACATGCACTTGTAGCTGTGTTGAAAGTGTTGTTGCTCAGGCTCGTCAGTGATATGTGCTGCAGAAAGTCTAGATGTGCTGATGTGCTAGGGCAAGGGCAGATATGTCTGCATAAATTATTGGCAGCTGAGGAAAGGGTGAATTCCGCACCTCATGTGATCTGAAGGGAAAATTCCACAATGGTGTTACAGAAAACTGGATTCAGAGGGTGTGGCACCACTGTTAAAAAGCTACCGAACTCTTTAGGACATGAAGAAATAAAAGAAGGTCTGGTGAAAGCCTCTCTGTCCCTATCCCTTCCCCCCAGCACAAAACGTTCCATGTGTAAGCTGAGGCTAACTGCAAACACTTCAGACAGATAAAACAGTTTTGGTTCCTTTCTTTTTCTGCATCCTGTACCACTTCCCTGCCCCATGATTTCCTGTACATTTCCTTCTAGCTACTGAAAACTGGAGACAGAGTATTGCTTCAGAGAGCACTGAGGAGATGAAGCTCAAGGCTGGAAATGAAGTCGCTGAGCCAGGCATAGAAGAATTTCAGTTCTGTCAAAGCCTGAGAGGGCTTTTGTCGTTAGACAGATGTATTGGATGACAAATGGATTAGTGGGGATGCTGGATGAGCCAAAGGCCTAAGAACTGTTACCTTAATAACGTCAGATGCCCCAGACTCTTTAATTCTTTTCTTTTCTTACAAAATAATCTTATTTATTTCAACTTTCTGTTGTATGAAACAATGATCATTTCTCTAATCGCCTTTGCTGACCTCGCCTGGCCCGTGGCTTTCCAGCTGAATAAACTGAGATAGGGCAATAACAAACAAATCTTCACCACTAATTAGCTTTTGAAACATCAATGTTCACCATTCACTGCGTGAACTGACTATCAGGCATTACACCACCATGCAAACAACCTACAACTGCATGAGTGTAAAATAATACATGGCACAGAATACAGTGCTGAATTGCAGCTGAATGAAAAGATGGGCATGTTGCATGACCTTCAGCAAGATTCAATGTTTATGTCAGTGAGAAAGATGAGCCAAATTATTCATGAGGCTGAAAGGGGGAGAAAGGACATGTGATCTTGGAACAGTTAGAGTTATGTTATTCTTGGGGGAAAAGATCAAGATGATTATGTTAATATTACCATTTATGTTACACTCTCACCAGAGTCAGAGTTTTAGGAATGTGTCAAGCTTTGTGTGTTTTATCCAACTGCAAAAATACAATAGGATTTTAGAGCATCAGTCAATACTGGTTTTATTTCTTTTCGGTTTTGTAGTTTTATGACACAAATGCTTTCAGAAACAAGGTGAATCAATAGGTATGAATCACCAATAAGGTGGCTATAAGATGAAACTTTTAAAGAATATAATACAATCATGCATTAATACGTGAAAACAAACAAAAAACCCCCAACAAACTATTAAGGACTTTATAAAATAAAAACAAACCCAAAAACTGTTTTCAGTGATGTAGCTATGTTCTTTAGAGATGATATACACGTACCAGAGGAAGTTGAGTATATTATTGCAGGAAATAATAGAAAATGTGTCTTTGAAGATACTGTTTATCATTAGGAATGAGAATTTTTCTTTTCAGCATGGTCTGCAGTTGAGTAGCACTGCTGAGAGTCAGTGGTGCAATAAATGCAGAATTTGTCCTGACAGAGATGGTGTGCCAGGCTGGGCCTTTTTACTTTCAGAAACCATGTGTCATCAGCCCCTGCATTTTCTTGTTAGATATTCACGAAAGAAAGCACGTAACCTCTTTTTATGAATAAATACAGTATTTCAACTATTCTTATAATTCCACAGTAGAACAGTGAAATTAAATACGTGAGTAATTGCAGTGAGTCAACCCAAAACTGGCATACACCAAATGAGAAGTAAAAGTATTAGGTGTCTGATATCTGAATATTTTCTGTTAAAGGAAACCATATATAAAGTAGGGTGGTATTTTTTCTTGCAGCCATTTCATTTTACCTGCAGTGTACAGAGGTTTGACATTAGCAGTTGACCACAAATGTTCTCAGACCAATGTTGACACAAACAGAGTGACCACATTTATATCTACCTCATGTAAATAATCTATCCTTCAAAGAGAATAAAAACGTATAACCTTGGAACACTTACAAGGGAAGTCACTGGAGTCATTGTGTTTGAAATTCAGTGGGGCACATCTTACAGCCCTGGCTGGAAAAGTAAATTCAGAGAATTGTAGTTTTAAGAAACTGAAACCTCATTCATTTGCAGCCAGTCATCCTGGGCCGAGTGGTTTGGTTCCTGACAAGTAAAAAAAACATTTCTGAAATCCTCAGGGTGCATCAGGCTTTTCTCCCGGCTCTTTCTGAGGGGGGTCCCAACCTGTGAAGCTGTTCTGTACCCTGCTGAGGTAATGATTTCTCAAATTGACAAAAGTACTGAATTCCCTTAATGGGGTGCTTATTTTTGCACAGTCCCTGGAAAAAGGCAAACACTACACTGTCCAGCTGAATTGATTTTGGTCCTGAAATCCACTTTTGCTGATCATTTTCAGTAATATTTGCAAGGGCTTTTTGCTTTTCTCCTGACTTTATTCTAGGCTGGTAACTTCAGTGGGTTCTCACATTAAATACTAAGGTTTGTGGCATGTCAGTTCTGTGGTATAAACAGTTGTTTCAATGAAGCTCATTTTAACAAAGTTCATTTTTAATACGATGTTGAGCTTTAAGCTTTCACTACCTTAAAATAGAACTTCTACATTTCCAGCATCACATTCTATCAGTTAATCCAGCGTGTATTTATGTCTTTTCAAATATTACTTCATTCTGCTAATTAAATTTACTTAGCCAGTACTTGAACCTTTATCCAGGAGCCCTTTCAGCTTCAGATTTTCACCGTTGTGACAACGTAACCCTGCCATCTGCTGGAAAGTATTTAGTAATGTTTTTTGTCGTTAAATTTGGGGTGGGAATGTCTGCAAATTTTATGTGCAGAAAAGGCTGCCTCTACTCTGAAACACACTGGCTGATTCCTTGTTGTTCAGGGGAAACATGCATCTGAAATACACAGAGTTACATGGAAAGGGATCGAATATGTAGTAAACAAGTGTTTTTCACTCTCAGACAGTCAGCATTTTCACCATCAAAAGTTATCAGATCTCATCCTTCCCTCCCACTACTTTTTGGGTGGTGTCCCAGGACTAGGGAAGTTGGCTGGGTAGTCCCCTGGCCTCACGGTTCTCTGCATGATCAGAAATCTTGGGAGTGGGCAGTCAGGGGGTGCACAGCCTCTTTGATGGCTCAGAGATTTCACGTGTGTGAGTCTGATTTCTAGTTGAGTGTGCATCTGTACCCTCAAGATCACCAGGTTTTCATCTGGAGGGAAGAAAGAAGCAAGCATTTGATAGGCCAAGTGTAGTAGACCAGCTGTGCTAGAGGAGCTGTGCATGTTTCAGTGTTGCCAATCTCTGCTTGCAGGTGATGCTGTGGAGTAGGCTCTGGGGCTACTTGGTCCTATTTTGTCCTCATATCTCTAAGTTACTGGTAGACTGCTGGCATCTGGAAATACTGGGTTTAGTAAAAGAGAAAGGCTCTTCTCGGTTTGCAGAACTCCTGTTTTTCTTGCCTTGTGCATTTGTGCAGCTGAGTGGTGCAAAGAAGTTCTTGTAATGTGGTCAGACATACACTGTGGTTCTGGGAGCATCTTGCCCCAAAGGCATCAGAGCTGATATCTCTAATGACCTCTAATTATCACTCCATGTCATGCTCTTTCTGTACTCTTTCTTCCTATACCCTTCCTATACCATCTTTGTGGATGAATTTTGCTTTAGCTCTTCTACAAGACATTGTCTCCTCTGAAGGACAGGGAAAAAAAACCCTGAAAGACAGGGAAATGCAAAACAGTAAAGCAAAATTTGCTTCATAAAAGAGTTGAAGGAATTCATAAGTCATCTTGCATTGGTTTGCAAGGACTGGAAACTGTGTCCCTGTTTGGTGAACTGCCATGCACTGATTCACAGCCAAAGCTGTCCATACAGGGTCTGTACCCCTTAATACAATACAGGCTTCCCCAGCTCCGCTACAGCCGTATGTGTTGCATGGCACATCTTAACACATGTTAACACATGTTCAGTCCCAGGGAATAAACCCAACAGCAACTTCAGCTGTGCTGAGCAGGACACAGTACTTGGTCAGACTCACTCCCAGACATCTGGGGTTTTGCCACTGGATGTGGCTCCCTGCAGAAGGAGCTCGGTTAGGTGTGCCAGCAATGCAGCTATGCCTGGTGACAACTAGCGTAGCAACCGTCATAGCTCCCCATTAGCAAGCACAAGTTTCTCCAGAATGACTTTTCAGTGGAAACAGCTTTGCAAATGAAGTGTATTAAGTATCTGCTTCAGTTTTCGTTTTACGACTAGATTAAAAAGCAAGATACAACAGGAGAGTAATTTTAAAGATTATCATGTAATAGCAATAGCAGAGATGCAATCAAAGTCTCATTAGTGCTTTCTTTCCTCCATGTACTAGTTTTTTTAAAAAAATGATATTTCTTGGTAGAAGACCTTTCTGTTATGGAGGAAATTATGTAACTTTCTCTTTGATAGGAGAAAAGACCAAAACTGTTATCTATTCTCCATTAAAATTGTCATTTTACAGCTCACCTCTTCACAGAAAGACCTTGAATAGGGTTGGTGTTACTTCCAGATATCAAAAGGAAAAAAGTAATTGGTACCAGCACATTGTCTGGATGTTAATAGTATTTCAGTTTTACCTTGTTGAAAAAATAATTCCCACCATATATTAGAAGGGAGGAGATTTGGCACATTCATAGGCTTACTGTGATTATGTGTAATACTTGCATTTAAGCTCAAAACCATTTCAGGTCATTTAAATTTATGGAGGATTGTCTCCGACACTCTAATAGATGGCAGTTTTAGATGGCAAGGTTTTAGAGCCCCAGACACAGGATATTCCTTATCTAGGACTGAAATAGGATGAGCTGCAGAAGGTACTGCATCAGAGATGGGACTGGTGGTGTCAGGCTCTGGGCATAGCAGAAAAATCTTTGCACTAGGCATAAACAGGGGTAGTTATCGAGGGAGAGGGCACAGGAACTGCTTGAGCTGTTCACGATCAGAAGACAAGAAAGAAGGATATTTTGGGTGACTGCCAATGAAATAAGTTCTAATTTTCTGCTCCAGCACTGAACTAGAACTGCTTGTCCTTAGGCTGAGAGATGGGTAGGACGGAGTGGGACAAGTTGCTGTGGTGTTGCTCTACCCTCCTGTGAACACCATGTCTCTTTCTTGCAGTTGACCAAATGGTGTGGGTTGGCTTATTTTTTTCCTCCAGCTACAATACATGTCTGCATATTAAATTGAAGTATTTCTTGAACAAAAGAAGGACAATTTCAGCCATGGTTGAACCCTAAAGGGAACCAAAAATATTGTGGTTTAGCTTCTCCTGTCACATCATCATAGTGTATGTGGCAGTAGTAGGAAAAGTCTCTTCCACCTACCCTGCATTTCATATCCTGAAAAAGCAGCTACTGTCTACCCTATTCAGAACATGTTATTTTTTTGCATACATACCTCCTTTTTTCTTCTGGTAGGTTTTAAGAGCTCATTAAAACTGCTTCTTCCTTTTCACAGGACCCAGATATTTATGCATTATAAAACTTTCCTTTTGTCCACAACACAGGTTGATTTTACTGCCGACTTTCATTGTTCCCAAGCCTGCATTAATGAGACACTCTAGAAGAAATCTTAAGAGATAGATTGCCTAGAAGGGAGAAAATGGTATCATCTACTAGAATAAATAAAATTGCAAGAAATTCTAAGACTCATAGGCTGCCAAAATATTAATTTTTGCAGAGTTAAATAGGATAATTCTTGTTTGCAGAAAGCTATGGACTTTTCAGAATAGACAGCCGCACTAAACATTTTTGAAAAACAGGAAGAACAAAGCAGAGTATCCATCTGCCCAGCCTTCCACCAGTAACCCTTCCTGCTCCGAAGGTGAATGGCTGCTGTGAATACACTGAGCATGGTCAGGAAAGGGTGACCACAGTAACTCCAACTGGCAGAACAAACAGGGTGTATTTGATGTTTCTTATATGTTCTGTAGAATTTTCTGTCTCTTACTTTCAGCCGTGCCAAATACCCATCACCTTTAGCACTTGCTGAGTAGCAATGAGTTGTGCCTCCACTCTGAACAGGAGGATGGCATCAGTTCTTGCTCACTAGGGAGATGCTCTGGAGGGGAGCAATGCCATGGCAGGGGCAGTTCACCCTGAGATGCTCTTTCTGCCATTCCTCATGCACTTAGAAGCCAGGAGCCATCTTAGGTAAACCCAGCGGTGTGAGGCATGTCCAGCCACCTCACAGGTCTAGTCAGGCAAATATATTCAAGATATCCACGCCAGGTATTTGTTGGGAGATGTAGCTGTGCATTTCAAGGATATAGGTAATTCAATATAATTGAAACAGCAGCAGGAGCACGTGGCTTTCTCTTCACTGCACTTGATATATCGGTAACTGGTTTTTCTTTGCATGATATATATATAGTTCATGTACTGATGACAAGTAGTTGTTGAAAGTATTTGCAGCTCTGGAGAAATAAAGTGCTTCCACTATGTGTGTTTACTGTTTGATGAAAAATACATCATTTTGTTTGAGGAGTTTATTTCTAGAGTGCAGAGAACAGCTTAATCACTTTAGAAGGCTAATTTATGAAACTGCTGTAAAATATCATACTCTGTAGAGTAACTTAACATGTGTACAACATGGCTTGAAAAATAAAACAGTATTTAAGCATAAAAACTGAGAGAATTATTTGATAGCATACCTATTTTTAAAAAGATAGGAAATGAAGATGTATTATAAATCATCAGTGTTCTTATTTTTTTGGAAAATATAAATTGGTGGTAAAATGAATTAACTGTAAAATCTATTGATTTTAAAGTCCACTGAGACTCTTCAAATAAAAAAAATGAAATGGTTATTCACTCAAATGCCATTCATTCTCATAAAGATAAAGTAAACTCAGTTTATCTGAGTGGGGGTTTCTTATTATTTGATTTGTAAATAGTTTATGGAGACATTTTCAAAACTACATTTTCTTTTGAAGCACCTTCTGTGCTGTGAAAGAGATTTAATTTTGTCAACACTTCTTTATGGAATGTAAGGCTAATGCATCAGACATGCTTAGGTCCTGTGTGGAGTTATGTAGAGGTGTGTTGGGGCGCTTTGGGCAACCTCAGGCACACCCCCGATCCCTAACACCCTGCCCGTCACCTGGGAGGACGAATCAGAGAGCGAAGGGACCTCAGTGGGCAAGGCCCAGGTTTGAGGTTAGCACCTCTCCCTGCCTTTTAGGCGTGTTCCGAAGGATGGTCCCTCCTCTGATTCCAGAGTCTTCTCTCTCCCCCGGTTTGTGGTTGGTTCTTTAAGTTAATGTTTAATAAGTACCCTATTGCCTAGTCAATTGTGTTCTGGAAGGTTCAGTTAAGTCCTGCGTTCTATTGGATGTTTACTATTGGCCCCTCCTTTGCATATCTCCTATTGGTTTTGTGTGTCCTGGATCCTCCCATCTTCTGTGATCTCATTGGGTCGTTGCTTACCCCCGCCTACCCTTAAAAGACCGTGATTCCCTGGACCCTCCGGCCATTTTCCTCCCTGCGCCTTTCTGAGTCAATAAACTCTGGAAGTGCTTGAAAGTGGCTCTCTCCCTTTCCTCTTTTATCTCCGGGACCTGGGAGACCCAGATGTCTGGGTTACCTACGCTAGGGCGCACCCTCTATTGCTGAGCCGGTGCTGCCAGAAGACGCGGCTGCCGAGACACTCCACTTTACGTGTCTGCGGGAAGGTCACTGCTGCCTCGCGTGGGACTGCAGCCCAGCTAGGCTTAACCCCTTCCAGGAGAGGAGCAGCGACAGAGGTGCTGCTGGATGGCTGCAGGCTTCTTTCAGATTTTACATGGAGAATATAGAATTCATCATTTTGGGTCTACTCTTTTATATTTCAGGATCTCAGAGTTCTGTAAAAAGGATGTGAAGGCATTGGGTTTATGCAGCCATGTTCTTTGATGTTACAAACCTTATGGCTGACAAGGAAGTGACACTGCTGAGCAGCCAATGTTTCTTCTTGGGCTGTTTGTTGATGAGCATAAATAAACTTACTAAAAAGGAAACAAAATCATTGAGCACTTTGGTCACACAGAGAGCCTATTAAGTCCTAACTTACATGTCCGTGGGGCTGGGTGCTCTGAACTCCTCGGCTCTCAGAAGGGCGTGGTGTATTCTTTAGCAAATTGCTTAAATTCTTCGCTCTGAGATACAGCTTACACACCTCCAGCAGGGGAGTTTGTATAGTTATATTAAGGTTACAGGGATGCTTTCAGGAGATCTTTGCTGGATGTTCTGTTGTTCGCATGTACTACGCAAAGTATTATTATTTAGAAGTATTGTGCAATTCTTGATAGTTACTGAAGGTAAGATTGTTACTTTTTTTTGGATGTCTGAGTAAAATTAGACACATACTTTCCATGCATCAATAAATGTAGGTTTCAAAAAGTGCCAGTTGGCAAGATGTGGATGCTGAAAAGCTTTCAGCAGAGAAATTTTCCAGCTTTCTGCAGTATTCTGTGAGACTGTAACATTTCGTGGGAGCCCTGTCTTTCCCATACAAGCTATTCAAAACAATATTGTGGTTCTCTGTAACCTATTTTGCACCTGCAGTTGTTTGTAGAATTGTTATGATACTGACTAGAGAAATATTTTGAAGTGGTGGTTGTAGAATTTGACCAATCACCCTAGGAGGTGGGTGACTAGAGGTCCAATGAACTTACATCATGCCAGAGCACTAAGGTATAAAAGAGGTGATAAATAATTAAATAAAAAAGCTTCTTCTCTCTACTTCCTGGACCGAGTCTGTGTTCCTTCACTCTCCCTCCTCGCCATAACAGCAACAGCAAGAGAATTTTGTTTTGACCTCTTCATACAATTCCTCCTACAGTTTTTCTTAGTGTCCTAAAATCCTGGTGTTGAAAATATAGGATGAAAACCAGATAAAACAAGTGTCCTAAAAGAGAAGCTGGAGTTGACTTAATCCAAATACCAGCAACTAACACACTGACCACTAATATCAAGCTGGAATACTGTGCTGGTGAGGAACTTCAGGTAGTAGGGTCATTATACGTTTTAAAAGCCCTGGGCAAAGACATTCCATCTTGCTCCCCTCCATGCTGTTCCACTTGGCTTTGAGCCTTTGTTCTCTCAAGTCACAATTGACTTAACTCACTGGTTTAGGATGGCACATAGACTGATGTCTTAGGCTTCAGAATTAATATTTTAATTTATTGTCTTCTGAAAGAAAATGTCACTCAACTCATAGCATATTCAGAACATCAAAAATTCACAGTACAGGTAAAACTACTTGAAGAATGTTTTTTTCCCCTGAATGGATAGTTTTTACTCACCCCTGTCTCTGTGGCTTCTTCCACGATCAGCTGTTGTGTTTTGAAGATTTTCTTAATTGTAATCCTTGAAACCATTCCAATGGAAGGACAGTTTTTCTCCACCAAGCCTGGCAAAAGAAAAGATATAAAATCAATGTTTTATTGATCCTGCAGGTTTCCATCACTGTCATACTGAAAGTAGCTTCAAGATGTGCAATATCTCATCTGCAGTACCATGGGTATTTTACTACAAAATTTTTTTACAGAAATGTTTTATGAGATGACCAAGCAATTCTCTTTTTCTGGACCCTGGGCTAGGTTTCCTTTCATCAGTCAATGATATTCCAAATGAGTGACGTACTCAGTTTAGCATAACTTAATCAATGTTTGTTTTAAAGTAAATGTTTTAAAATAATTGAAAAAGCAGATTTATCCTCCATTAATACCAGATGTATACTGGCAGAAAATGCTGAGAAATGCAGAAACGCTGTCTTCATTTGCACTGGTATTCGTCATGCTTACTGGATCCTTTTCTCTGCAGCATGTGTGTATGTATGCAAGGGAGCAAGTGTAGACCCTCTGGACACAGAGTTCGGCAGCTTGGTACATTGGCTATTTCCATCATTGCATGATGTGACCTGTGCCTGCTGCTAAATCATTATATTTGCAGCAACTCATGGTACTGCTTTGTCTTGTATTTCACTGTGCAAGCTGCAACCCTCTTGAAACCCCCTCCTTCCAGACATCCAGACAGCTTATTTGCAGCTGGCACCTTTCATCAGGGGCCTGCTAACTTCATTTGCTACTGTCTGCTTTTACAGAAGTGGTGGGCTGTAGGCTCATTGACAGATCAATTTTTTTCATTATCAGCATATGCAGTTGTTTGAATACTTATTATTCCCTCATTCTGGTCCGTTTTCTGCTTATTGTCAAAGAAGCTAAAGTGTTTTGTGGAAAGCCCAGCTTACCAAGTCAATTTTGCATGGCAATTATTGTTTAAATAAAACAGACAGCATCACAAAAAAACTTCCTGGGAACATACATGTCTTGTATAATTACCTCTGAATAAAATTATGCTGTGAACATAAATCTGAACCACAGAGTTGTCTGATGCAGTTAGAAATCTTTCTAAATTGCTTTAATATTTTTGCAGTCCTTAAAAAGGAAAGTCCAGCAGTTTTAGCAAAAAACACCTTGCATAACATTTTTACTCCACAGTTAGCGACTACCTCTACAGTTTATCAGGTGAAAAAATATTTCCCTAAAGGAAATAAACCCACTGTAGTCTTTACTACTTGTATGCGAGCTCATAGCCAGAAAACCAGCAGCCTATTGCCTTAGCTGTGCACTTGAGACACTGCTTATCACACAGAACAACTCTGAGTCAAGCAGCTGTTGGCCCCAAGGCAGCAGGACAGGCACAAAACTTCTTGCCTGCATGAGCTGCTGGGGTTTTGAGTCACTGATGATTTTCTCTGCCGAAAGCTGTAATCTGGATTTGAAAAGAAAATAAAGGTCTAATTAGCTCATATTTTATGCTTTATCTGAAAGTCATGACTTACCTGGGGAGAGGTGAATGTAGCAGAGCGCAGTTGCTTCCCATCACCTGTGTGACTCCAAAGTTTAGTCCCTTCAGTTGCTGCTCTCTCTGTGAGAGTCCTGCTGTTTGCAGTGTTTTACTTTCTCACTAAGCGAGAGAGACAGCAGGACAGCCTTTGGCAGAGCTGAGGGTGATTTGCCTTCAGATCCCTGTGACGTTCCTGCTGCAGATGAGTCGCCAGTTTTGTGAGCACTGCAGACTGATGGGTTTACATGCCCGGCTCCTGCCTGCACACTGCTCTGAGAGTTTCTGGTAAAACTGCAGGGATCATTTACAACCTGTGACAGCCTGGGTGACTGGGGCTCTCTGCTCTTTGCCTCTGACCAGCCCACATTTTCCTGTGAGGAGCTCACTGAAGATGCACGACAGGGTGTCCCTTTCAGGATGGGCTCCCAGCTGAAATCTCCCAAACTGTCATGTTCAGAAAGGTGTGAAAATTGTGCTGGAGTTCATCTGTAGTCCTTAGTGTCTGCCTCTTCCGTAGTGTCCTTCTGTGCTTCTGGAGTGATCTTGTGCTCCAGGTGAAGAGGTGCTTCTCTGTCAGGCTAATTTCTAGTAGTCTGGTGAGCTGTTACCGCGAGTGTGACCTGTGAGTTTAAATCCAGAGATGATTATGCTAATTTAAACCTTTGCAGTTTGGCTCCAGGTGTGTCTAAGTGTTCACATGCAAACTCTCATTTCCAATGACAGGCAGAGACTGCATCACCTCTTTCCCTCATTTGATTATGTGGCTCACTGCTGCTGCTAGCAGATTACATTTTCAGCCATTACCAATTGCTCTTAGATACAATTTAGTCTTGTTAGATGTAGGAAGAAAATAAAACAAAATAGGGCAATTTGTTATCAGATTGTAATACTCTTGCCACAAAGAACCTTTCCGATTATTACTTTTAAGTTAGTCAATAATTCCTTCTGAGGCTATAATGTAAGTAGAAATGTGGCATCCAGAGTAATATGAGACAGTACATGTGCACAGCAGACATTGTCTCATCTCTAAAACATCACTGTATCCCTAGTGCAAGAAAAGTAAGTTAATTTTCATAGAAATTCAAATAAAATCTCTGCTTCTTGTCAAGCTCTGAGCATTTTAACGTGTTTGAAGTTCTCTTGGCACTGCTTCTGCCTTAATAAAAGACACAGTTTTCTGCAAGATAGGCAGATATGAAAGGCTGGTGCTCATAGCTGTATATTTCCTTCCAAATTAAGGTTATGTAGCTTTCTGGAAGTAAACAGGTTTTGCATGGAGTTAGAGGTTGTTTGTGTAAATTTATGAAGTCATGTAACAATTGACAGGCCTGTTAGTAAGCTGAGAGTTGGTGTGAGCCAGTGTCATTGGGAAATAAACTCTGAGATGAGAGGTTGGATCACTGGGTAACATGATGGGTAAAGTAGGGTTTGACCTCTAGACATAAAAGAAAAAAGGCAAAGCTTGAATTCATAGCAGGTTACCGGGGAAGCTTTTCAGAGTTCAGGCAAAAAGCTGATCTTAAAGCAGTTTTTAGGTTATGAACAGCTTTGTCTGGGATGAAGGACTCAGCTGCACTGAGTAAAAACCATGATTTATGCAAACTTACAAAGTAAACCAAACTCCACCATAAACCTACTTGTAATTTCTATCTGGCCTGGAAGAGAAATGGGGCAAAACCCCATCTGGGGAAAAGAAGTGGGGTGCAAAGGCTGGAGCTCAAGTTGGGGCTTGAATTCACAGAGCTCCAGGGCAAAGGAGAGTGTCTGCAAGGGAAACAGATGCTCTTCTGTCAGGTCAGTGGCAGGCTAGGATATCCCACTGTGGAAGGGTGGAAGTTAGATTGGGATATATGTTCAGTCAGTGCTAAGGCGATTACTTGTTTCAGATTGACTTAAGAAATTTGGTTTCTGAGCCACCTTTTGCTCTGGGGCTTAACTGCAGGGCTGGGGAAAAGATCAATCTTAGTGTTGGGATAAAAGGTGGGATTTGCCATAGCCAGTGCCAGTAAATGCTGCTGACTAGCTGGTTACACAGAGCTGGCCAGTTTGTGTTCTTGGGGTGTTTGTACACATGGATTTGGATGGTGTCACTAATTTAGGGGAAAAGCTAGGCTTGTACTTTGAATCAGAGTGAGTTTGCTAAACTAAGTGTGAAAAAAATCAGATGCTAGCCTGTTTTAACTTGTTTGGACTGTCTGTGCACAAATATATAAATAAAAGTTAGAAATTATGGGTATTTCTCAGGAGGCTGAAAAACTTCTGGTAAAATGCTCTTCAAATATAATTTTCTTCTTTGAATTTGCTTGGATCTTGGCAAATACAGCAGCAGCACAGATGCTACCAATGTGTACTGAGCACACTGACCTTTTTGCAAATTCCCCGTGTGTCAAGCATTGTATCCTTCTGGGCCCTGGGGAATCCCAGGATGCTGGAAGCAAACCCAAGTATAAAAAAATCAATGCTCTTGATTTCAAAGAACAGCAAAACACATGAGTCAGTCACAGAGATGTAATCCCTTAGTATCCTCCTTGTCATGCCCAGCCATAATTTCATTGGAAATCAATTTTAAGTGCTATCCTAGATGGGGCTTCTTCTGACTACGTTTTTCACAAGTCTTTTGATTTTTTTTCATGAAAACTTTAAAAAAAGAACAAAGTTGATGGCTGATAGTAGCTGATGAGTTAATTGAATTACTGGCTTTGAGAGGAAACAAGTGTAGCTAACTATTACCTGGTCACTGGAGAAACTGTTTACCCTGCTTGCATCTGGTGGTGGAGCTGCGCACCTCTGGGCAATAGCTGTTTCTCACAGTGTTACCTAAATAAAATAAGTAAAATAAAGGGCAATGTAAAATTCTGTTGTACATTACATGTGTTCTATAAGTGTAAGTTATGGTAGACTTGGGTCTGTAAAGCACTACTCTACATGGCAAAGGAGGGTCTCATGGCTGAATCAGAGAACTGGAAGTCAGAAGCTCTAGGTTTTCACCTTTACTGCAGGCTTCCTCAGGAACTTCGGACAACTTGTTATGTTTGTGTCTCAATGTTCCAAACTGCAGAATAAAAATATTTCCACTTTGACATAAATGTACAATTTTTTGTAATGAGGATCTTAGAATAAAATGCTTTTTCTGGGTTTCCAACATGTTGCATCCATCTGGGCTTGTGGGCTGTGGCATGAGATAGTTTACTTTCTTACCTGAAAACAGGTACTTTTCCCTACTTTTTCTCTGATGTTGTGCTTAGACATAAAGAAAAAGCATCAAAACCAATATGCATAATCTACAGCAGTTTATATTAGGCTGTAATTTTGCTTTGTTAGAATCTGTTAGCTAGATTTCATCATGGTTTTGGGAAGTTGATGAGTCACTGGAGGGGATCTTTGTGGGTTAAATTATTGTCTCCTATCTCATCATATGCACATTGCACATAATGTGAAGTAGCTCTGCCTTAATTTGCTTTATCATTAACCATTACAAGTAAAAGTTAAGGAAGCAGTTAAGAAGGAGCTGTCATGCACATGGAGTGTAAGACTGAGAGGTGATGTCGGTTTAATGTTTGCCTTTGCTAAGTAATATAAAGCCAGCTTGCCAAGGAAAAGCCCCAAAGAAATCACAAATCTAGAGATTTGCTTCTTTAAAGTACCATCAGTAAGAGGCCATTCTTTGGTCACTCACAGGGGAATTGAGAAAGAGCAATGCTTGGTTCCTCAAGGACTTGTAAAGGAGAAGGACTATAGAAATCAGCCACTGTACTCTGAAGCCTCACAAAGACCACACTGCTCAGGAGCATGGTGTCAGGGAGAGAAGGAAGATGTTCCCAGACCTGTGTAATGAAGCACTGCTTCTCCACTGATCTCCACTGATCTATGTAACTAGTCTTGCTTTATACAGCACATGAGATTCCAGCTTAAAAACAACTTTTCAGCAAGTCGAAGACTTGACGCTCTTTGCTCATTTGAATAGTACAGAAATTTTGAGCATATTCTGGAATTTGGTAGTATGAGAAAACATTTTTAAGTTGTGCTTGTCCAGCAGAGATGATTTTGGAAAAAAAGTCAAACACAGCTTCTTTACAATTGATTTTCATGGAGAGAAAAGAGAGAAGCTTAGGCTTTTCATATTTTTTTTTAAATTGCCTAGATGGCACAAAAATAGCCTAGATATCTTTTCTGGGGTAGTGTAAGGAGACAACGTGTTTGACTTGGTAACTTTGTGGATGGTCAGGTGAAGCACTGAAGAACTTCATAATGCTGAGCTAATTTTTGTGGGAACAGAGCTCCAGAGAAATTGAGTTTTAAGGTGAGGAGCTGATCAGAGGGCTGGAGCACCTCTCCTGTGAAGAAAGGCTCAGAGCGTTGATGTTGTTTAGCCTGGAGAAGAGAAGCCTCCAGGGAGACCTTTAAGCAGCCTTCCAGTACCTAGAGAGGGCCTGCAAGAGTGCTGGATAGGGACATTTCACAGGGGCATGGAGTGACAGGACATGGGTTAAAGGCTTCAAACTGAAAGAGAGTAGGTTTAGAAATAAAATTGGGAAAAAATGCTTTACTGTCAGGGTGGTGAGGCACTGGCACAGGTTGCCCAGAGAAGTTGTGACTCCCCCATCCCTGGAGCCAGGTTCAAAGCCAGGTTGGATGGGGCTCTGAACTGCTTGGTCTAGTGGATGTTGTCCCTGCCAAGGCAGAGAGGTTGAAACTAGATGATATTGAAGGTCCCTTCCAACCCAAAGCATTCAAAGGTTCTATGATATATATGATTGAATAGATTTCATTCTTGCATTAGAGTAAGTGGGTTTTGTAGGCTCTGATTTGATCAGTGGTGAATGACAACCTGGGTGGCCTCTAACTACCAAAATATGTTTAAAACAAAGGATTCTTTCAATGTGTTTTACTATTTGCATGTTTTAACTGGAGCAGATGAAAATACATCGCTCATTTTGAGAGAAAAATTGTTCATGACAGGAATACTGAAAACCAGAAGCAAGTACTTAAGTATTCCTACTGAAGAATACAATTTGGGTCACTCTCTGTCATAAGGAAATCAAAGTCATGCAAGTACAAAAGGAAAATGTGTTTATAAAGTAGCTATATTCTACATTTTCTTCACTCCACCAAAGCATACTGACAAACAGTGTGTGACCTGTGACAATGCAACGGACACCAGTGGAATTAAATTTTATTACTCCTGGAGCTGTTTCATTCCTTTCACCATACAGACACTAGGGAAACTCAGGAATGGGTATGAGCCAGGTGAACTGGAGGGTTTTCAAATAACTTCACATGCAGAACCTGTATTTTTCTCTCTGAGTTATGTTCTGATTATATTTCCCTGTAGGAGGGACAGAAAATAAACTGAAGTCTGGTCAAAGTTACATCACAAAGTTGTCTTTGACAAAAGGTGCCTTTCATTTACACAGACTTATCACTGCAAGTTTTCTGTGACTCAGCAAACTGCGGGGTTTGGCTGTCAGAATTAAATAGTCTCCTGTGGCACAATGCCAGAGTTCAGTGTGCTTTCACTTAGTGTTATCAGAAAGTGAAAGTCAATAAAATTTACAGAAGCAAAAATTTCCAGCATGTCCATGACCTTGCTGGAGAAAGTTATGCGTTCAGCAGTGCCAGCTACTGTCTCTCATTGTTCAGAGGTTGTCTTCACTGTGGTTTGTATCTAGACTTTTGTATAGGAGGAAAAGGATGAATTTTCATGATGTTTTAAATTCTAGTCTTTTGATGTGGTGCAATTTGAACTAGATTATTCATTATAGACCCACTGTGTACTGGATTGGTCTCTCCATCTTGCTTTAACAAGAACTGCAAGGCAATAGCTCTCCATATGAATTTCAAAAAAGGATCATTTTCATTTCTGCAACATTCATAGGGTGCAGAAATCTGGCTTATTTTTCTGGACATTCTGTGTATTGCTTTCTAGCTGGAATAAGTTTCATTATGTTATTATGAGCCCAGTCCTTAGGTACATGAAGGCATTTGCTGAATTTTCTGAAAATATTCTGGAGATTTAAAACTGGAATTTAAATTTGTATTCATTGGTTTCACAGCCCAGAAAGTGCGTATTTTTCACTTCAACAGTCTAATGAAACAGATCCCACATGGCCTCACTTCAGGCTTCATGACATTGGCTATGTCTCACTGATGGGGTTTCTAAAGCTTCCCATTGCCTGGATGCTTTATGCTCTCACTGTTCTGTTCTTTTTCTTTCTCAATAGGATAATTCCTCTCTTGTTAACAGGATGACTGCTCCTTTGTTTTCAATAAACCTGATGCATCTCTCACAAATCAATTTGCAAATACATCCTATCTGTTTCTGCTGTAGGAATACTGCAGTGGATGCTAGTGTTCTGCTCCATGTTTTGGAACCTTTCCCATAAAGCATTTAATTATGTTTTCTCTTTCCATGATTACCTTCACTCTTATCTCGATAATTTTTCCTGGCTGCTTCACCTGTCTGTATAAACTAGATAGCAAAGTGGCATAATCCTTGGGCTGGAAACAGAGATATGTGCTGATAAAAGACCACTTACTTTGTAAATATTGAACCTGGCTCCTGAAATGCATGCTGGTTAAAAACCATACTGGTAGATATTAACAGGTACTTACCAGAGCTTAGCATCAAAAATCAGACAAAGACAAGAATAAAAGAAAAGAAAAGTGGCAGCTGCTTGTATATTCACTTGAAAAGCCCCTGAGATAAGGTGGTCCTTCAAGTAGGTCAGCACATATCTTCAGTGAATAATAAAGGCAATTAACATACGTGTGCAAAACCACCTTCCTGAAGTCATAGCTGTTTCAGCAACTGACTTGTTACCACCTCAAACCAAAGCAAACCAGACATGGTTTGATACTATCTGGTGGAGAAAATAAAATCTTATTTTGCTAATAAGACTGAGTGGAGAAATGGGGCCCTAGAATACAATATAAATCCAAACGCCTTCTGACAAACATTATCAGATGCATCTGTTCACCCAGGGCTCAGCAGCACTATGCCATGTTTATTGTTACTTTGACTTTCATGTAGCTATGCTGGTTTCAGCAATGGAAAATCAAAATTCTATAAAGTAATACAGAACCATCACTTACCTACATGCTTCAGGAAGCCTCTTTTTCATGTATGAAAAGGTTGGAATAATGGTACCCAAGCAAGAAGCATCATTATTACTGCTTAATAATCTGAATGCTGCTTTCTCAGTTAGTGATCTTGTCTACAGTTTGAGAGGCAGGCCAGCAGTTCTACAGGCTAAGCTCTACCAAAATATTATCACCTGGAGACTTGTTAAAATATTTTATCTTTCTGCTTCTTCACTGGAGTTGTGAATGACACTCTAGTTTGAGACCACTCATTGCTTTCTAGCCCATTTTATCTGTTCATATGAACACTCCAAGTGTCGACATATTCATGCTCTTCTAAAAGACCCTTGTGGACCATATTCTTAATACTGATAAGATTTATCATAAAAAGCTTTTCTCCTTTAAAATTTTCCTTTACTAGCAAAATATTGTTTCCACATATTCTGCTTTTGACAGCACTGTAACCCTGCTGCTGTTTAATCTCATGCAAGAAAGCGAAGCTGGAATACATGGAAAGGAAGGGCACATTGGTACCCATCTGTGTGAAAGTGCCAAGATATTCTTTGAGATCTGCATTCATAGAACTGTGCTGATAACCAGAATGTTAGGATAAGCTAAAAGGTCCAATTTTATTTTTAATAAATCTCAGCTAAGTAGAAAAGTGAACTCTTTAGGCCTGTTTTAAAAAGATACCCTTAGCTGCAGAGATGACTGGTTGAGTGTATGAGCTTAACAATGTGACTAGAATACAGTTGTACCATGAGAAGGATATTACAGGGTGCTGGGAACCACAGCTGTCTGCAGACTGTGGAGTTATTTCCTTGTCACTATTCTGGAGCAGTGCTTATCCAGGAGGAAAAACAGCAGATGCATCAGGCTCTCAGCTTCCACTAACAGAAATATTGGTGCTTAAGGCATGAAGGGAAAAATAAAGTTATAAATGAGTGAGTTGTATTAACACCAAACTACTATTATCTGCTGTCATTAATGAAGAAAAAATAATTGCATGGATTTCTAAAAACTTCCATTAGGCTACCACTAACACACATCTCTAGCAGGAGATCCAGCATGATATGAAACAAGAAGAATGTAAGGTCATGAAAAGAACTTTGAAAGATGAGATTCTTCTCACAGAGCTTTTGGTAACTAAAATATATTCCTCTATACTGAAGTGAGTTACCGGCTACAGAAGGAAAGAGGAACCTTAGTAGTACAATTCATCTGACCCAATTTTAAACCTCAGCTATAGAGCAGATTAATTATATCAATCAATGTGAATAATTCAGATGAAGATATGTACATTGTGGCCTTCATAAGTTTACATTTTTGTAGATGAGTTCCCAGAGCCGCCTCTAGTAAATAAGTCAGTTTAAAAAGCTTTGTAAATACTAATACCCCTCATAATTACTCTTATGAGGGGTACTGTATTGATGGCTTTTCAGTGCCCTGGTTTCCTGACCTATGCTTCAAATAGAATTGAAATGGAAACACAGGACCAGTTCTTGCAATAGCTCCAGTCTGGGAGATATTTTTAGGAAGCGCTTATGAAGGGATCTACAAATGACAGGCACTGTGATTCAGTGACAACTCTGATGCTCTGCCACAGTAAGACTTCTAAGGCAAATGCTACTTCAAAGTCAGTCCGCTTAAGCATGTGAGAACCACTGTGGCAGGTTAGAAAGTAGCATGTAGTATCCAGCTGCCTTATTTTAGCACAGGATCACCTAATTACACATCACAGTTTCTGCGTTCAGACCTGTGCAGTGCAGGAGGCTGGGTCAGCAGGTTGTCCTCCCAGGTCTCTGTGTCCTTGCTGGAGAGAGATGGGGCAATTGCCTTGAGGGCAGCTAGGGTGACTCAGAGCAATGAAGCCTCCTAATCCAAAGGCACCTCTCTTTCTCCACTGCCCTCAGACTGACTGGATAGATGACCCCCTTAGCATGGAAGTGAAACAAGGGCTACTAGTTTAGATTCTTAGATGGGATATATACTCTTCACTCTCTTCTTCCCCTTCCCAAATACTAGGAAATTCAGAAAAGAATTTTTACCTCTTTGAATCACAAAAGATGAAATGGATAATCTTCCTCTTTGCAGCCATGAAAAAGATAATCTCACATGAATTTGCATTCTCTGTCAGGTTCTGCTATGTAATTTGATGATGTAAGTACCTGGAAATGTCAGTAGCATCATTGTATATCAAAGTCCTCTACAAAGAATGTTAGCTATCATTATTGCCATGGGGATATAGAGACTAAAGGGACTCATTTGAAGTTAGTCAGAAAGGAGCAGGAAATCCAGGTAAAACCCTTTTACAATCCCCTGCCCATGTGGTGACACCATCAGGATTTTTTTTCTCTTTGGTACATAACCAACATGTTGCTCCAATGCAGCTGTTCAGTGCATCTGTATTCAACTGCAGCTAGAATGGGGAAATGAGATACTGTATATAGACTCTGCATGATAATGTAGCCACTGCGCTGAGCTGAGCACAAGACTGGAAAAAGGATGTGACCTTAAGAAAAGCTTGAACTTAGCAGTAAACTGACTCAGTGCCTATGCATGAATTGTGGATTGCTCTATAGCTTGGCCCTAGATTTTAATTCTCACTGTCACTCACTTCCTACACAATATGTCTTAGCTGAACTGTCCTTGCTAAATCAGAGAGAAAAGCTAACATAAACACCTGTATTGTCATATTAGGTCAGACCTGTCAGTGGCCAAAGCAAGTGCATAAAAAATGGGGAACTATTTAGTGATGCCTCGATATCCTTCCCCATTCAGGCAATCATTGGATTAGGAAATCCTGGTATGGACCACACAGATCATTGTGTTCAAAAGTCTCTCATGGTCCTGTTCCAAATCATTGTGTTTAATCCCTTTTTCAGATCCATTTGTGTATTTGGCCTGCACAAAATCCTATGTGATGTTAAGGTGCATGTAACAGTTTTCCTGTTCAATCAGCATCCACTGGTTAAATCCCCACTACTTTGCTATGAGAACAGTGCACAACTACTTCCTAAGAGTTTTGCCTGTGCTGTTGCTCATGTCGTAAATCTGTCTTGCACACCTTCAAGCTGCAGTTTATACATCCTTTTATGATCCATTTTATACATCCTTTAGGGAAATTGTTTCATATCCCCGTATACTTATGAATGATGTGATGCTGGGTGCATGTATGAAACAGTTCTGATTCTGGTGTTTTGAATGAAAAGTGCTGCATAAGAGCAAAAACAAGGCTTTGTTGTGAGTTTCAGTTTTTGGCAGGGGCAAAACATTTGTGTAGCTCATTCATCACAGCATATTGTATCTTCTGTGGTCTGTGAAGCTGCTACTGAAAGCAAGTTGTGACAGCTATTGAATGGAGGCAGTTATAGTTTGGAGGCAAAGATATTAGCAAGACTATTAGAAGAATTCTGTTATGGCCTGGGGAACAAACTGAGTAAGCCAATTTTTCTATGAGATTGTTCAAAGGGCCAGTAGTTACATAGTGATATATGGTTGTTTTTGCCTGGTGTTTATCATCTGTGACATACAATTTGACAAAAATTTTAGAGAAGCAAAATATTTTTGTCCCTTGAGAAAGAAGGCCATTTCACAATCAGAAAGTGTGGTTAGAACAGTGAATGAGGAATAGAACCATCTCTAACAGAGCAAGTCTCTCTCAATGATTCGCATGTGGCTCTGGGGAAGATTGCTACTTGTCTTTTGTCACAAGACTTTTCTTACATGCTTTATCCTACTCTTGTTTCCTCCTCTGCTATTGGACTTAGCTCCAGTGCTATCCTTCTTACTTCACTTGTCCTGATCATCACCCATATTTTATTTTAAACAGCAAAAGAAAGGTCAGAGCACACTATTAAACAGTTTGTAAACATCTTTTCTGCCACGCTGACCACTAGCCGCCCGGTGGCGTGGCAGGCGNACTTTTCCACTCTTATTAGAGCTCAGAGGCAATGTGTGGCTGTATGTGTGGTCATGGCATTGCAACATTTCATTCACGAAGCTCATAAGAATGTGGCAAAGATTTCCTCTTGCCCTTACAGTTTTGAATCACGAAACTTTTTATATGGGATTTATCAAACCCATGTAATCATCTTAGGAATTTTAGTTCCATTTTAAAAACTAACTTGGTCATTCAGGAGTCTAATATAAAAAAAAAATTAATAGGACTTCACCTCCCTAAATACTTTCCCAGTCTGAAAACCAGTTTTACTTTTAGAAACAGGAGATTGTGTGAATACCCCATCCCACCTTCATGGCTTTGGTACTACAGATAAGGAACTCCAAATTAGTTTCCTGAATGCCACTTTTACAAAGTAGCCCAAGACCTGAATTGCCAAGATTCAAAACAAGGTGGATCCAATGGCCTATTTAAATAAAATGTTCCTGTCATCAGATGTCTATGATGTTTTTGATATGATAATGATAGAAGGCTAAAATGTGATTTCCTTATTTTTGACACCAGACAGCAAAGAGTGATTTGCCAATACAGAAACTATTTCTGTTGGTGTCTTTCCTATCCACCGTTTTATCTACTTTACAAAACCTTCCTGTCTTAAAGGGAAATATCTTTACCCTGATTAGGGTAGATTTTGAGGAGACTTACAGAAAATCTTTTGAAAAGTCATTAATTAGGAGTGCAGCTCCAGACTTTTGAAATATATCCTTTTTATCCCTTACTTTTGCTTTAGGGAAATAGCTGAATTAATACAAGTGACATGACTGGAGAGAATGCCATGTAATGAAGGGTTCTTTAATCCAACAGATTATTCTGGTGGGTCTTCCATAATTTCAGGTCTTAAAACCAAGATAGGATATCCGTCTCAGAGGTAATGAAAATGCATGGCCTTTCTTATAAAGCTGATGATGATTTCCTTTGGCTTTGAACTCATGAATCCCTGGGATTCTTGTTCATAGTAAACACCCCTTGCAAATGTGACTGATACCCACAGAGTCTGAACCATTCATGCATGTTGCTTTCTAAAAGTCCTCTCTGCATATCTATTATGTGAGAACTAATTTAACATCTATGGTTTATCACAGACTTGCTAGGGTAATAATAAGAATAGCTAAATAAAAAGAAATAAAAAAATACAAATGGGACACATTATGCCAATTAGGAGGCAGAAGGAACACATTCATTCATTTGGCATAACTGCTGTTACTTGAAGATATAGGCAATATTTTATTCCAGATAGTTACCCTTCTGAGTTACATCTCCCTAAAATTAGTGCTGGTCTCCTACAGTGATGCTGGCTGCTTTGAATGAAAAAGTGTTTGGGTCAGACTTGCTACCAGCCCAAGATTAGTTATTAATGGGATTATGTATCATGTGACCTACAACAAATGCAGAGAATAAGGTAATAGCATATCTATAAAGGATAAAAAAAGATACGGTGGCAATTGTAAGACAATAATTGGCTTTAATTACTGAAAAATATGTCACCTGGGGCCGCTGTGGATTAGAAACATTCTTAAAAAGAGCTGAACAAAGAAATCCAGAAAAAAAATTGCAGAGATGCAAAAGTGTGGGTTAATACAGTATCTGTAAAAATCAAGGCTGTCCTCTATTAGTTTGGGTTTGTGATAAAGTATCTTCTTTCTTAGGCATTACAAAAAAGCTTTTTGCTGTTTCCTTTCATGTTAGTGGGTTGCCTAAAATGTTTACAATTTACTTGGCTAGGCTTGTACTAAGACAGTAACTCATGTAAGTCTTCCTCACAGATGTAGAAATTAGCTTATTTGCTTATTAACTAACATCTTCCAAGTTCTTAGAACTGTGTTGAAAATAAGATTTCATATAATCCACCAAGAAAACTGAAGTGGTCTTTCCATCCCTCTGTTTTACTAGTCGTTTTTGTGGAGAGGCAGACACTGAGAGAGTGTATTAAATTATACATTCCATATAAGGCAATTTGATATTGTCAGAAGAACTTTATCTACCTCTGTTAATGCTTGATTTATTTGATGAAACTGCAAGAAAGTATCTTAGGTTCATTATTAGCCAAATGTAGAAAAAGGTCAAAGTTCTGTGTACATCAAGGAACAGAAATACTTTCATGTTAATTTTTTCCAGACCACATCACAGCATATCCACTTGTCATGTCAATCCATATCTGATATAGTATAATTTGAAAATAAAAAGAAAATGTAATTCTGAAGGTATTCTCCAAATTCCGTACAGCTATAGGAAATTTTCTAGCTGTAGCCAGATTTGTTAAGATGTTTCTGGGATCTTAATTCTCGAAAAGAATCAGCAAGACTCTTATTCTTCTCCCCTTGTGACTTCTGTGCTTTGCAGGTTTGCACAATAGTTTCCATAACCATTAGAGGAAAAGTGAGGTACAGCATGGCATTCCTGGGAGCAATATTAGAAGAAGGAAAATGCATGTTTCTTTGCATTTTTATTCAGAATGACTACAGTCCAAACACTGCAACTGTTCTATTCCCATCTAAGACTGTCTAGAGTGGGCTGCTCAAAACCTGTTATTAAACATAAAGAAAACAAAACAGATTAGGACATGCACAGCACAGCTCAATGAGTTCTTTTACATATTTGCCTCAGTGGGTCACAATCCAGATTGCAAAGGCAAGACCGAAAGAATTGTGGATCTGTAGGTCACAAGGTTTTGAGATACAAGTAGAACTGAAACACAAGTAGATTTTTAAAAATGCAAATAGAATTTGTAAGTGTCCAGAGTTTGCCCAGAATTTCTAGGTGGTTTTCATCTGCCAAAAGCATGAAAATGCAGTGGAACCAGAGTGCAGGTACAAGAGAATGGGCAGGTCAATGCTCACTCAGAAGTACGACCCAGGCTACAGGATGCTGCCCGTGGCAGGCAGCTCTCTCCAGCACTGCAGCAACCTCCTCCTCAACTGCTCCCACCAGAGCAGCAACCGGGGGGCAGCGCTCACCACACCGAGCCCTGCCCTTCCCTTCCTCTGGGTCCTCTCTTCCCCAGTGGCAGATTGTGTCACTTGCATCAGATGGCTTAAACCCAGCTATGAATGAGAGAGGTTATTTGCTCATGGATGGATGAAGTGGAAAGGGAAAACCAAAACTTTCATCTGCTGTGTCATTTCTTCCTATGTGAACATCTCCCACCCTTTTCCTTTTGTCTCGAGTGGCTTCCTCCATGAACATTTAATAACAGTGAAAGCTTTCTCCCAGGAGACCAGAAAAAGTGCATTAAGAGGTTCAGGGACACAGCATGTGCATACAGGATTTCACTGCCGTTGTTCGATTTGCATTGTTCAGGATATTAATTGAATTATAAATGCTTCACCACAGTCGGGGGAAAAAACAAACTCTCTCTAAATTGAATTAGCTGATAGCAAAGCCAGGTAATCTGGTGCAAATGGAATTGCATTTTGCTTACATTCAACCAAATTAACATTTAGATCTCTGAAAATTAAGAGGTGTAGTATTCAGCACATCACCAATATAAGGCTTGCTTAATAATATTTTTATTATGTTTTTCTAATTCAGGTTTGGCTGAATGACAATATGATAAAAGTATTTGACAATGACAATAGCGTTTACCTGAGAACTAAAATCAGTCTTAAATGATGTTTACATTTATTCCTCTATAAAAGTATTATTTTAACTAAACAGACACATCAATTCATTGTTGTATAAAATAATTTTCTAAATTGAGCTGAAGATAAAAATTTTCTGATAGCAACATCAGTTTTCGTAATTTCTACACATGCTTAATATGAAAGTGAGTTGAGATGTGAATACTTCCTGTTAAGCAGCACTGCACAGGAGGCACTGCTAGTTTGTATCCCCCATTAGCACCATCAAACAGTGTAAAATGGGGCAAGTTTGTCTTCAAAGACAGTGTTGGCACCCTGAGAGTGGATTTGGGACTCCAGGCTCTTCCTACACTGTCACTCCATGGGTTCTGGCTGCCCAAACCCAGCCTGACTCTGTGGAGGAGCTAGCCCCATCCACTGCACCACCACTGCACCACCACTGCACCACCTTGCCCACCTATGTCAGCTCCTCTCCATCTAAAAGCTGCAGTAATCTGGGAATTGAGCAAAGGATTGATCTTAGAAAGGCTGCTCAAGACAGCTTGGATGTGTGACTAAATTAAAAGGCTTGAGATAGACTTAAAAAGTGATGCTGGGCTGGAGGCACTGGAATGATCCTGCCAATGGGAAGGATGCTGGAAAAGGCATATATCTGTGCTAGTTTGTTGTGACACATGCTATTTATAACTAGGGGGAAAAAGGGAATGAAAGTTATTGTCAGTACTAAAACCATGTCTCTTGTGAAACTTGCAATGAAGCAAGATTGTGCCTGACCCTTATTTGCTTGGGTTACCTGGGCTGCTGGATGGCTAACTAGATCCTTGAACAATGTTTTACTTTGAAATTCCTAACACTTGCACATAAAGAAACATCCATCTGATACTGGTGGAAAACCCCAGTGCTTTCATCCAAACAGCAAATAAAACTTAAGTCACTAATCCAAATGGGAAGCCTTGGAGAATCAGTTCAGTTGAAACTTTCTGAAGGTTTTGTACCTGCTGCCAAGAATCAAATGTTTGGGATGACAATGACCGAGGGATAAGAGACTGAAACATTTCTTTATTTTTTCATTTTGCTTGCATTGTGCCTCCGGCAGTGTCAGGGTAGTGCCCATTCCACCATGTCCCCTGTTCAGTTACACACACTCTCCGTTCAAAACCACATCTGATTGATTAGCCAAGAGCAGTTCCTTTAGCACATCCACATGCCTTGGCAAACCAGAGATTTTCTAACACAGGTACAGAGTAATTATTCACAGACTGAAGTAAAAGCCAGCAATCAGAATACCTTTAACAAATTAGAGAATGAGCTGCAAAGCCCATGCAAATTGCAAGGGACTTCAGTTTATTTGTAATCATAGCCTAATTTTGCTGGATCAGTTTCAATTTTTTTAACATACTTACATCAGCTTTATCTGATAAAACGTCAGTAAAATTAAATACTGATCCTCAAATCATTAAAACCAGATGCCATACAGTAGGACAAAAATGAAAGTGACACATGAGACAATTCCAACACAAGGTTTTGGAGGAATGTATCAGTTGAAATCAAGTAACAGTGGATAAGACGACCTTAAGTGCAACTTTCTAAGTAAATGATTCGTGTTTCCCATTTCAAAGGGAAAACAAAAGTCACAACAAAAATCAATTCAAATCTAACAAAACCATGGATTTTACAGGAAATAGAACATCTTGGTTTTGAGTTTTTAAATGTTTCTGAATTCGATAAATTTAGTAACAAAATGTCCTGTCAAAAAAAATTAGGCAAATCGGTTTTGACTTTCATTTTCTGTGGTTTTTTTTTAGCTGAGAAGATCTAAGGAAACATCCACTGTATTATGCTTGCTTATAAAGTGTTCTGATGAAATCCAAATGTTAATAAATATTTTCTGGAGATGATTTTTATTACTGCAATAAATAAAAGCTAAATATTCCTATTTAGCTTTTCACAAAGATTCTTTTATAAGGTCAGCCAGTCTCTTGAAGGCCTGCAATGACAAATATGGTTCACATTTATATTTCAGCATTCCATGAATAGGGAACACATCAAACCTATAAAGCTACTAAAACTTGCCCTAACCATATAGAATCAATATTTTATAATGCAAAGTTCTGCTGATATTCTCTCTTTTCCTTTTATAAAATCATGTATGTGCTTTGACTGCACAAAGCTTCTGATTCTCTGATAGAAAATAAAAGGCAGAGATTTCTGAAACAGAAAAATGCATATATTGATGTTCAAAGGTTATGTAGAGTTCAGATGCAACTTCTAACAAAATGGTGATCTCTGAAAGAGTATCTCTTTTAACTTAATATTACAGCCTGGAGACTCCAAAAGTGAAAAAAAAAAAGGAAGAACAGTTGAGTGGGGAAGCATATAAAAAATTAAGCTTGACTGTCAATAATATGGTTAAGAATGACTTTAACAAAGAAAAAGGAAAAAATAGAAGAAATACAAAAGAAATAAAAAGGCAATAGAAGCACTTAGCTTGTTACAAACCTTCACAACTGCATCGAAGTACAACTACAAATACTGAACTGTTTCAAGCACCCCAATCAAATCAGTATTAAATCTGCATAAATAAATGTCTCCCATCTTTTCTCCCACTGATTTTGTGGATATAGCGAAATAACATAAAAAATGCTCCTAAAACTCATAAAAGATTAGTTCCTGAGAAATAAGATAAAGCATGTATGTAAATAGTATGAAAGAAAAACAATATTCTTTCTTATAAAGAATTGCCAACACACACCAAAGAACACAGGTAATTCAATCTCAGAATCTCGGGAATGCAAAGTCTAAAAGATACATGATGCCTGCTAATACTTAAGTAAATAGTAGGACTTACTCTGGCTTCAGTAAGGCATCTATAAATAATGTCTGGGAGGTTCAAGTGTGAGACGCTGCATGTATGAGATAGACAGAAAAATTCTAAGTGGTCCTAAAAATTTGGTACCTTTCAGGTCATTTGGATGAGTATCTTGCTTAAGAAAATGGCTAATACTGCTGCAAAAGTACTGCTTAATCATCTACAGACTAAAACCTTTAACATTTAAGTAAAAATATAAGGAGAAGGGTGTAAAAATAAGGGAGCATTACTGTGTGAGAAACTGCCTAGATAAGAATGCAAAAAAAAAAAAAATCTCACCAGATCCATCTGGGCAGGAGAAGGCAGAGAAAAGGAGGCTCTCACATAAGAACTAGGCTCTGAACTATCAATATTGAATGCTCCTCCAGGAACCAGTAATACCTACAAAAAATTGATTAACCACACAGTTATTACCAGTTCTACACTTTTATGTTAAATTAAATTTGAGAAAGCTCAGTGCTTACACACTTGTATCAGAACATGGTGTAATATATTCTTTTCTTCAAAATGAGGAGACAAAAATATGCAACCTGTAACCAGAATTTTCATAATAAAACCATATGGTCTGAGGTTTTGGTTACCAGGTCTGGCTTATATCATCACAATACTTAGAAGCACCTGGGGTGTAGCTTACTCAGTACACAGTGCTGGGTCTTAAAAATTGGAGAAATAGAATCAAACTTAATTTCTCTCATTAAATAAATTTGGTGAACAGACATCATACATATAGCTACATATATTACATATGTAATACATATATATTATATGTATGTCACATACAATGACATATTGTACCATATGTTATACTGGTTTCAATTTAAGTAAACTGATTAAATATCAGTATCTGAATAGAGTCATGAAAATATTTTGTTAATGAGTAACTACGCCACAGTGCCTGACTTGAAGACTTAATGATGGTGTACAGCAAGTTCCCCTGCTTTTTTGTGTGTATGGGTAGACAGATATTTTATCCCTCCCTTTTTTCATTTTAAGATCATAAATCATTAAATCATATGTCATACTTCTTTCTTCAAAGCCTTTTCCATTATCAGCTGCTGTGTATCAGAAATACCCTTAATTTTGATCCATAAGAACATGCCAGCAGCAGGAGGGTACCATTCTGCCAAGTCTGGAGAAAGAGAGAGAAAATGGAATCAAGGAAGAAACTTATGCCCCACTTTTAATGGATACATCATAGATTCAGTGATGTTTTGGATTTGCTGATACAAACATCATTATCATTATTGCTATAGTGATTTTTTTGTATCTTCTTTTAAATAAAGGTCACTATTTCAGAGAAATTTTAAAGACATATTTTAAACATAGAAAGTGTAAGAACATAATGAAGTGAAATCCATGCTCTTTGTAAAATTGCTTTAAATAGTAATGTGAGCTTTTTCATCACCATCTATCTCCCTGTCGTACCAGAACGCATAAAAACGCAGCAGTAGACAATTTGTCCTAAGCTTAATATTTAATGTAATTGATTTGCTTATAGTGCTTATCTGTCACTTCAGTCAAGAGATGAACTTAAGTGATTTTTCTTGAGCACAAAGATGATAAATAGCTAGAAAAAAAAATTTAAGTGATTATCTGTGTTGCACTCTGACCTTTTAACCACTTGTCAGCAGCAGTGAGCATTGCATCCCGCTGGATCCTGTAGAAGTCCACCACTCTGAAAGCAAATTATCAATTGAAAGTCATGAACTCATATCATTTCAGAGTCCATTTGTTTCTGAAGGCAGAAGCAAAGCTTTTCTACTTGAACAACTCAAGAGCACTTTTAATAGGAATATAAGCATATTCTAGGTGGACATAACACAATACACTTTAGGTATAAAACTTTGTATATGTATCCAAGAAGTCTTTATTGCTTCAGTGCATCTCCAATAAAGCACTGATCAACCAGACAGAGGAAGTCCCTGTGTCTGCTTCTTCAGCTTTACATATATCATAGAAACCTTTTATATATTACCCCCATTCTGTCTATTACAGCAGCAGAGACAAGTCCTGTTAACAGTATTTACTGCACAAAGCACACATACTGAAGAAAATTCGTAACTTAAACATATGCAAAAGTACAGACTTGATATGTGTGCATTTGGGTTGAACTTGTGTAACAGGTACACGTGGAAATGGCATTTGACAAGGTAAAAAGCAAATCACATAAAAAACCTGTCATAACTATTTGACAGCTTCCCCTTTTCTAAGCTTTTGAACCGATCTCCTTCATACTTTAAGAAAAACTTTCAAATAATTTAATCTCTTCCTGGGAAAAATGACCCTATGTGCAGTGCCTTTTGTTAACATAAAATGACACAGCTGTGCAATGGAAGACACAAGAGAAATGCCTGATACTGAGTTCATAATTCAGATGCAAATGTGTTCCCAGGTCTTGAGAAAACATCCTTAGTAATTTGCATAATCTACATAATTTTACATTTGTATTTTTAAAAATACTCTCTGAACCAATAGCTTTGATTTCTGGATGTATTTTATTAAACCTGATAGACAAACACCAACACTTCCAGAGACTCGTATAGTTTTAGGGGCTCAGCTATATCTATTGCTACATTTTGTATGAAATGGTAAATCTCCTTTGTGCAGTTTTTAACAAAATAACAAATTCTGTTACAAAGTTTTTCCCTGTTACCATTTTAATTACACGTTGAAATTATATCCATTAGTAAGACACAACTTCCCCAAAAATGTAGCTGCTCCAAAAAACAGAGAAGCTTCTACTCAAAAGCCTGATCTAACACCTCACCCTTGTACAAATGAAATCAACTGGAAGAGATTCCACTCAGCTGTGGGGCCTTATCAATAAGCTTATAAAGCATTGCAGCTGCCCCACTACAGCATTATTTTTGTTAGTTCAAGCAGAAGAACAGTCTTTGGGTTTGAGTAAGGCTGCCTTTTTGCCTATGAGAGAGGTAAGTGAAGAGATGCATTTGGGATTTATTTTTTTGGAACTACTGAATTTCAGCTAAAGTGTGGTCCAAGTTTCTCTGTGAGACTTATCTTTCATGTTCCTAAATGTTAAAACAAGGGAAAGCTAAGGCTGGTGTGTCTAGTTTGTTTTTGTTTTTTTTTTTTTCAAATATTGCTGTTTTCAGTATGAACATCAGGGAATAGAAGTGGCTGTTACAGTGAGGTACAAACACTTTTTACATGCTTTGCTCACGTTTCTGTTACAGGCCTTTGCAGAGGGTAGCACACTCCCACTGAAGTGGGAAGCTTGGGGCTTTAATGATATTCAAGTAGAGCATATAAAATGAGATAGTGATAGTCAAAAGAAACTGTGCTTCTCCTGCATAATAAATGAAAACCAAATGTGTGTCAGTGAGTATGCAAGAAATGCATACTGTGAGTATGCATTGTGAGTTAGACAGCAGCCCAGTGCTCTCTCTCCAACAGTGAGAGGCAATGTTTAGTGTGTGTAGATGAACCTCACTGTTTTTCCATCAGTATTCACCATCAGGAGATCAAAGATGGCAAGAGTGTGAAATCCTACTAACTTAGTGAGGCAAGAACTCCCTTTATAAAGGCTATGCTGACTCTTTCTCAATGGATTCTGTGCTCAGAGATCTTAGCTTTTGCTGTAGACCCTAACTCTTTAGCAGGGATCAAAACTTTATTCACTGGCTTGAAGCTCCAGGATCCTCTCAAGTTCCTTTCAGATGGGAGCTGCAAAATGTCTGTGCCAGTGGGCTGGCAGATTGTCTGCCTGGAGTGGTAGGTGACATGTCCTGACCTGCTTGTCTGCAACTTCGTACTGTGTCTCTTCAGGACTCTTGTGTGAACCCAACAGTCTTGGTGACCTGCCTTACCTACTCGGCCTAATACTGGTCCACTTCCTCTGACTTGTTTACTAAAAAGAATGTTTGAGGTAGCTAACAAGTAGCAGAATGACAGATGATGGGATTCAGCATACGATATAACCCTACCTGTCTATGTGCTCCAAGAAACCCTTTTGTCCCCATTGCTGAAGCAGCTGTGATATCATAATCTAAAGAAATAAAACACATCATCAATACCATGTTTTAAGCAGGACTGTTACACAATAATCAAAAGATCCATAGCCAGATGCACTATTCAACATTCCTCAGACATGAAATTGCATGTGATGTCTCTTGGAGCCCTTTATGAACAGAGGTGCCAAGGGCAACAGGTCATTATAGTTCATGTTACTGGTGTCTCCAAGGAGCAGGGCAGTATTCGAAAGCTGGGGTGGGGGGAGGGAAAAATGAATGAAGAGCTAAATATGATAACTGGGGAGAAAGAGGAAGGCAATGTATATTGCTTTACCTTCCTGTCCACACTCCGCTTTAATAGTGCCTCTGTGACGAACTAATGGAGCTGGAAGATGGAAGCCACATTTAGATGTGTTTAATGTCTCCTTTCCTTATTACTAACCATAAAAGGGCTGTAGTTGGCAGCTTGCTTTGAAATGTCTTTGTGGGCTGCCAGTGTGGTAGACAGTGAGCCCATGGCACCAGGGATTATAAGAACCCCTTGAAGAAAAGGTGCCCTAAGTGGAGAAATTNGCCAGTATTGTTTTAATTGAAAAGTAGAATGAAAAAATAATAAATGAGTGTTTCTTCCATGCTATGCTTTACATTGAGGTTTTTCCAATGAACCTACCAGGAAGAGATAAAGTATTTCAAATCTTGATTCTTGAAATCTGAGGGTTAAGGGATATTGGCTGTACTATGCATGCACTGAGACAACCCTCTAGCTCTGGTTCCAAGTTCTATGGTGGTCTCTCTTCCTCTGGCGGAATTGGCAATGAATGTGCATAAACAAACTGCAAAAGTGCAGAGCAACTGTGAAAGTACAAAGCTGTTTGCTTGTGGTTTCTTATGACTTGGAATATGTTGTCTTCTCTAAATACAGTTCATTTGGTGGTTTGGTACTTGCCTGTGTGAACGTGCTGGTGTGCATTGTTGACACCTGAATGTGTAGAACAACTCTGTCAATGAGAGGCTTGGGACCTGTCAGAAAACCTATTCTTAAACTAGAAAACAAACAAAAAGTTACTACAGAAATGCAATGTGCTAATACTTTGTCTGAGTTATATGTGAGAAAACATACAACCATTTTATTGATAGTGTAAGTATCTCCTATGCATTCAAATTTATCTATACCTTGATACTGACATCAGCTTAAACAACTTAGAAGCTGAGTATCAAAGTCATGAAATAAAAACATTTAAGAGGTTTTAATGCTTAAGATAGTATCTTAGTTATGAGGCTTCAGGAGAAAAATCAGTATTTGTAAACTGTCCTCTGCAACCATAAAGATTACGTGACTCAAAGGAAAGGAAAGATAGGTTTTCCCATAATGAAAAATCACAAATGCTCAGGCTTTATGACAAACAGATAAGAAGTGGCAAACAGCTTTACTCTTTCAGTCCCTTTCAGTACTGCATAACCAGCAGAATTTAGATTGATAAACTAGATGGTTATTTATGCCATCTTTACAGATTGGCTGAAGTTTTTATTTGAAGAAAAATGGAGCCAGTAAGCTCATATGTGTCTTTGGCAAAGACAATATTGTGTCATGCTATTTTGCGGTGTCGCTTCCAAAAATGCAATCACACTTAGTGTTATGTTGTCTCCTCACTTTCTCTAAGATGGGTTATAATCCACCAGCTGCCAATGCAGAATCCATATTAATTTTTTATGTCTATTAGGATAACAGACAAAAGCAAGTTAAAAATCAAATACATTGACTTGTGTGAAATGGAAAACAGCCAAATTAGTTTTTTCAGGCAGGTGGAAACAACTTGAAAGAACTGGAAGGCTAGATATCAGTATAACCCTATGAACAGTTTGTGAAGAATGATTGCTTGTTTTCTGTATTATAGGTTCAGGGAGCTTGCAGGAATGGTAAAAGATAAAAAGGGAAATGGAAAAAGAAGAGAGAAAAGCTCCTAAGAGTTCCAGGAACAGAGCTGGAATCCAGCATCTGTCTTTCTTCCTAGATGGTACCTGCAAGAATGGGCTGCCTGGGGGGAGAGGCTTAACTATCAGCTACAGAAGAGAAACAGAACCTGGAGAAAAATGACTGCCGAGAGATGACATGAAAAGTGAGTTGACTGAGAAAAGCTGTTGATTCAGAAGTTCATTCCAGAAATGGATAGTTATTAAATGAGAAAACACTACAACACATCCATCACTTTGTATGAAGTCTTGTGTCTTAACTGAATAGGCAATGCTAAGTGGTCTGCAGCTGGCCTTACCCAGATGAGAGAATTTTAGAGAAAGAGTCGGTCCTGATAACTCGGCCATCCACATCCATTGAGAGGAAAGTTGGAGCCCATGGCTTGGAATAAAAAATAAAAAATAAGACTCAAGATGCTAGTAAGGATTATAATGGAATTATTTTCTTTACTATGAAGACACAATTCACTGCTCAAATGTGTATTCCAAGGAAAACATTGGAGTAACTTGCTGACAAGTGATTGTTTAGCCTAGCTTTCTGAGATGTGATTACAATATTCTGTGAAAGTCTTCAAGAAATCAGCTTTGTTATTTTTTGATACTTGCTTAGCTCACTGTTCAGCATACAAGTATTCAGTTTAAGTACTGGTATGATGCCATAAGAAGGAGAGAGAAATAATGATTTTTTTCTTTGTGGAGGTACTGCAGTTTCTAAAATGGAGCCTTGTAGCTTTTTGCTTTGCTATATCAAAAAAGGAAATCAGAAGATATGACCAAATTGTGAAGATCTGAGTTCAGCATACTTTTTCCTTATCAAGAATTCTGTTTTTACACCTTCTCCCCTACATTTTCTAACAAAGCTTCACAATGCTATTCAATGAGTAAGTGAAGCCGTTTTATTGCCACCTTCCATAGAAACATATTTCAAAAGAGAAAATGCTGACTTTTATCTTCTACCAACGTTTTACTGCTTTGTAAGACCTGTTTTGATTTCTGAAGTTAGGTACTTTTAAAGACTGAGCAACTGTAGATTCACGTATGAAATCTGCAGAAAATTTACATGAAGGAGGGAAGGTACCTATCCAGTACCACTACCTGTGGTACCCGGGAGAATTCCTGGATTCTCTGAAAGGCAAAGGGATAAAAATGGGGTATAGTAGAGGGGGAGTAGGCAGTCTTCTGCTGAATGAAAGAATAGACAGGGAGAAAGGAACATTAAGAGGCTGCAAATTTCAAGTGCTGCTTCAGTGACATACTTGCTTTGCATTGAATGCAGTGTCTTTGTAATTTTTTGATTACTGAAAAATTCTATCCTGTATGAGGCTTGAGAAATTTGAACCACTGATTAACAGGACATAAAATACCACAAAGGGGAAAATGACTGAAAGGAGCACAGACTGTGAGGCCTACAACTGCCTTGGTAGGACATGAAGAAGGGGCACGAAGGAAGGTCCAGGGCTCAAACCTTAGTTCTCTCCTGAAACCTTAGTTTCTCTCCAGAAAATAAGGTGTTACTAAGGATTATGGAAGACAAATTACCTTTTCAAATTGAAGAAAGTAGTAAGGATCATCTTCTATTATGAGAAAATCATATTTTCTTGCAAGCTAAAGAAATTAATAAAAAGTAACAAAATGAATAAAAGTTAAAGATACTGCAAATTCAGTCAGATTTTTTTTTTTTTTTAACCAGCACCATATTATGATTCTATTGATTGGCCATTCATTATATAGAAGCCCCCATGATGAGAAACCTTCAAGCACCCAATTTAGATATCAAAAAATTATAAGAGTAATCATGGTGCCTGTAGTACAAGGACCCATGTATGCAACTGAAGCTCTGTTCCGTGTGGCATTCAAACTGTGCAGGCAACATGCAGCAAATCCAGTTAGGAGCCCATGGCAAAGGTGCCAGCCACCAATGGGCTACCATTGAAAAACAGTTTATCTAATGCATAGTCTACCTCTGAAGAGTTGTCGTGAAAGAGATTCTGCTAGAAACAAGTTCTAGGAGGAATGTATACCCAAATACCAAACATGGGATACCCTCAACTGAAACAAGACTGGTATTTATCTATTTCCACCTATAAGGTTCACAAGGCCACAGCTCCATACCTGGTAAATCTCCTTCTTGCGCTCTGTGGTCAGTGAGTTGCCACTTGGGTTGCATCCATTTGGAATAGTGTACAGGAATTTGGGGAGGTGATGGCTACAATTTTTTACATCCTCTGGGCTCCAAGCAGACAGAATTTCTTTTAAAGCTTTTGGAATAATGCCATGTTGGTCACTAGGAATATTAATTATATTACAACCCAAGGGTCTCAGCTGTTGATAGAAGGAACAAAACTGTTAAAATTTTGTAATTCAAAGGTCTTCCTTTTGTCATTGGCACTTTAAAATTCCATCCATACAAAGTCTTTCTTTTTGATTTTATAGATACCTCAGGCTCCATTTGCTCATGAGTCAAATAAAAGTTTGCCTGAATTTGCTGTAAGGCTTGTCAAACTTACCACGTTACTCTTTATTTGTCCTACTAAGCCAACTGAGAAGAAATGGGTATCTCCTATGTTCAATTGCTGCTCTTCTCTAGGAAATCAGATTTGGTTTTTCAAGCAGAAAGGGCTTTTGTAAACTTGAACTGTTCTCTCAGGACTCCTCATGCTCTCACTGTGGACAGTTAAGGTCACAGCACCTTTGTTTCCTACTGACAGTTTACATTCTACTTTGGTGGAAATGTCAGAGCTTTAAGCTACTCTTCACTGAGAAAGGGCAAAGAATCTGTTCTCAACTGATATATTCAGCAATACAAAGGAGAATGAAATGATGCTACTGCAGTGACATGTTGACAGCAGTATGAAAAAATATAGGTAAAATACCAATGAAAAAGCTTGCTGTCTCTCTTCTGCGGAATTTCAATTTGTACCATGTAGTTCTCTGCATTTTTAAGTAAAACTGCAAGCTGCTGCATTGTCAAAATACATTCCTAAAAAAGTACAGCTGATTAGACTATATATTAAAATTTAGGACACCAAACAATAACAATTAATTTTGATGCAAGGGGGGACAACTGAGTTTGTGGTGTATTTATTCTAACCCTTCTTGCGGCTCTTATGCATTTTGAGCTGACATTTAATTTTATAAAGATTAAGCTGCTTTTCAGAAGTGAACTTTGCTGCTTTTGTATAGTTCTCACTAATTCATATCTTCATATTCATATATGGATGTTTCAGGCCTATTCCAATATTACACTATTTATAGCTATTGTATAATCTGATCATGAAATACTTCAGGTAAATGTGCTGATGTGTTAACACACCCACTTGTTGTAAACTTAATTCAGCCAAACTAGATCCTGATGGCTTTCTTTCCAGTCCCATATGTGATCTTAGCCCTTGAATGAACTAGTATTTGGAAGAGGAACTTTGAACAGCTTTTACAGAACCTTTAGGTGAAAACCTTCTATGAGTTAATATTTATGAACTTAACTGGTTGGACGCTAAAATCTTCAGTCTTAGACATGTTTTTATGGCAAATAGAGACAGTGTTTATATGAATGCAGACCAGGCACTAAACTGCTGTTTAGTTCAAATGTAACATTCATAATGTTTTGTAGCTAAGAATGCTTACAGCTGCTAGTGTCCCAGAGTATGTGGGTGCATCCAAAAGGATGTTGTCTCCAGGATTAATGAGCATTTCGAACACCTGCAAAAGAAAAGATTCTATTTCAGAGATTGTTCAATTTTTGTACATGTGCTTCATACTTTTGACTTCCTAGTGGGATTAAAAATCATGATTAGATACTAGTAATTCCCTAACCATATAATTATCCTGTCTGTCAGAAAGGCAATGAACAGACAAAAAATCTGCTCTAGAACCAAATTAAGATAGGTTATCAACTAGAGAATACCAACTTGACATGGAACGACAGTGCTCTGAAGCACTCTTTCTACTGTATAAGTTATAGAAAGAATCAATTAAACAGCAGTAAGAGGACTAGAAAGGGTAACTATTTCAGCAAGTAAAAACCCCCAAAAATCAGGAAGTAAAAAAAAGAAGAAACATATTTAGAATAGTTATGGTAAAGCATCTCTGCTCTTATTATTGTACTACTTGAGTAACATGAAATGTTACCTTATAGCATATTTTCTACACGACTTTCTTTAGTTACCCAAACTTTCATGCAGTCCTGACAGTCTAGAATGCCACTCCAATTTTATTTCCCTTATCTTGTATTGATAATACTGTCACACATGCATTTAATAAAGTTCCCTGCATGTAGTTATAGAGGGCACTTAATGCTGAATACAGCTGAACTGATGGAAGAATAAACATCTCTCTGAATGAAATGCTGCTAACGTATTAATCTTTTGGTCTTACCTTACACAAGCCTTCCTGACTGCCAGTTGTGACACACACTTCCATCTGTCCTTGCTCAGGACTGTAATTGGCTGTGGGGGGATCATGTAGGTTCCGCTGGAAATCTTTTAGCCAAGACAACAGCTCTGGAATCCTGAAACATGAGTAAGAAAGCATATCTAACACCTTATATAGGCCAAAGCTTAGCTGTTCCTCTAAATCCCTGCCAAACCTAGCATGCAGTCCTGAGTCTGATTTCAACTGTCACACAGATACACTTAGATGCAATTGCTATGACTGCTTTATCAAATTAAGAAGATGAGATGGGCATCTGTGGTCCATACACCAAATTATCATAGTGAAATCAAAATAAAAAAATTCACAAATGTTATTTGCCATGGAGGAAACAGGCTGGAGGCTGAACAATATCCACTCCTAGAAATGATCATTCTGTACTTGAATGTGGCAATGTGACAAAGTTCTTAATGCTGCTAGTAATCAGCCGCAGATTACAAAGATTTCTAAAACACATTTTCCAAAAAATGTTTTAAAGATCTTGTAGGATGTTCACAAATGGCTGGGTTCATTTAAATATTAAGAAAAGTCTTAACTGATGCCCCATGTGTCTATCCAGGTACCCAAGTATTTTTTCAAACCTGTCCCCATCTGACTCAGTGCTGTCTGCTGCGGAGTTTACACGAGAACCAAAGTAATGTAATGATATGCAATTTTTGTACCAAAAATGACAATTCTATAACTACCTCCACTCAACTACCACAAGCTGTGCATACTGACTTTAGTATATGGTGCCAAAGGAAAAGAAATACTCCAAAATGTAGAAACTATGTATTGCAATGCAGAATCTTTTAAATAATATCTGATTTGGGAGTCTGGATTCTCAAATACTAACAGCTAGGAAATGCTCTGGCTTGAGAATTACTAGGATTAGGGTTTTAGGTGATTTAAGTGATTTTTTTCTTTTTACATTACTCATTGCAAAATTTTCCACTTGAACTGAAATGTAAATAGTGAGGCAAATTGAAAAAACCATGATTTTAGAAAGAAACTATTTTTTGAAAAAAGGGGTTTATGAACAGGTTTTAAAAACACAGGTCACTTTATGCAATAATAAAGGATATTATGATCCTTAGCTTCTGGTATCTTGAATTGCAAGCAGCTGTGACAAAATACCCTGCTGAGGCTGAGTACTGGAGAGCTCTCTTCATCAGATCTTCCCCAATCTCAATAGGAGTTCCATGTCCAATGTCAACAGTTGCCCTCTTAAATGGAAAAACATTAGGATTTGGTGCCCCTCCAGCCAGAGAGATGAGAGATGGAGGAGACTTCTGCATCAATTCAGCTAGAGTAAAAGGAAAACATCTTGATTACAATTTGATTATTACAATGGTGATCATATTCTTTAATCAATATTTAATAATGGTCCAGAGAACTTGTTCTGTTTTTCAATTTACTTGTTTAACTATCATGAATTCAAAAGGATAATTCTTCTTAAACTCACCTTTCTGCTTGGACTAAGTAGGTGTTTGGGGGGCACAGGGAGGGAGATACTGTTAGGACAGACTAAAAAAATCATTTTAAGTTAAAAAATTTGTAATTTATTTTGAAACAATCTGGACAGTTCTACCATTATAAAAACTTCAGTGACTGATGTCTTTTGAGCTTCAATAATTTAAAATCTTAATGATCCTCTGTTTAGACTGACTTGAAATGATTGGCTTTGTTTTTTTTCTGTTTTTCATTCAGTTGCACTTCAGCTGATCTGGCAGCTACACTGACAGATGATTATAGCTTTTCTATAAGGGAATGGAAATGTTTCTGGTAGCCCAGTTTTAGTGGCAGAGGTAAGTAACTTGCTATGAAGAAAATCTTAATTCCTGCTTTTAAATCAGAGTTTCACAATCATTCAGATCCAATCTATGCAGTGCAGATTGGACCTTAATCCAGCAAGGGCACTTGATTGCATTAAATCTAAGAACTCACAATATGGCATTCATACTGGCTTGACAGTTTTACATCAGATATGAGAGGACAGATGACACCAGATCTGGCCTAAAAGCAGCCTGCTATCGAGTTTATTTTCCAGTACTTATTAGCAGACTTGAACATGGGGAGTTAATTCTTATCAGTTATTTCACCAGTTTGGATTATGCCTGTGACTTTTGGCCTGGTAAAGAGAGATTTACTTTGTCATGAAAACTGCAAGGTCAATGTGTCTTTCTGCAGGAACTGTGCTACTTAATACTTTTGTTATGATGCATATCAATGTATCACTTGAAAAAGAGACTGCCTAGAGTGAATTACCTGACTTAGCTCTACCTGCAGGAAGCATTTTAAGCAGAACAGCAAATGCCAGCCCCTTACCAAGAGGGGAAATTGACCCCTGAAGGCTTAACTAGTGATGTATGTCCCATGCTTGGATTCTGTCAGGTCTCTGTGGGTTCCAACTGAGTAAACAAGTAGGCAGTTAAGCTCTTCTATCTGTCACATGGAAGACAATGCAATGTGGTAGCCTAAAGATAGATGAATATGGAAAAAGAAAGTGTAGTAATACTGAGGGGGTGGGGGTGGTGACCCATTTATAGACATGAACAGGATACAGGAAAACGAGGTGGAAAGAAACATGCTGGGACTGAATTTCAAGTCATTAGCAGTTGCTTGTTCCTGGTCACACAGCATAAACTCAGTTTCAAACTGTGCCAAAAGCCCGGGTTCAGAGACAGTAGCAGAGACTTTTCAGACACTTGTTAAAGTGATAATACTAATTCATCTGTCTGGATGGGTTTCTGAAATGGTTCAAGGCTATTCACTTTATTTTTCTTTACACCTGCTTGGCATCTCCAACTGACGAAAGTCAAGTTATCTGGCTTCGCTTGTCAGCTTACTGCATGGTTTTCTTTCAAACCTTTTCAAGTCTTAAGCCATGATACCCGAGCACAGACCAGAACATAGAATGATACTTTCAGAGCAACTGGGAAGAAGGGACGTGTACTCACTCAGGAGTCTTATTGGAGAAGCTTTTCTTGCTGCACTCACAGTGGTGATGAACCTAGAGTAATTCATATCTATGGAGAAAGAGTAATTAGTTGGACATGAAGCTAGAAGAGGGAATAAGAACTGCAGTGTTCTTTTGGTATGTGCATCTCCCACAAGTAATGCTTTTGATCTGGGTAATTTGTGGTATGCCAGTGAACAGGAAAAAACTCTTTTCCCCTCCCTTTACTGTCAGCTCTGGAGTTTTAAAGGCAAATTACAAATCTGAAGATTTGATGGCTCTTAAACAACCATTGGCCCTTTTTTATTTAATGAGAATCCAGCTTTATTTAGCTGTATTAGGCACTGCATTTGAAGTGCTTTTAGGACTGCAAGCCATCATTATGAGTCACAACACTTGTCAAGTTAGAGATTTTTTTTTTTTAAGAAAGGATAATTAATATAGTCTTTCAAATGTATCTGATGAGTGTTTTCTCTCCTTTTCCCTGGTGCCCATAGAGATTCAGTGGATAGTGAACTACAGCCAGGCAGGAAGCCCGAAGGCCTGGAAAGGCCACAAGAAAGCATCTCCTTCGAAGGTAAGGAAAGCACAGAAATGAAATGGAAGGGCAAAGAGCAACCACAGCAACACGCATGTGCCGGCTGTTACTACAAACGATCTACCGAGCAAGGCCGCTTTGAAAAAAACATCTCGTGCTTTCTAAAAATACCTCCCTTAACTTCGCTCCCNGGGGCCCTGGCCGGCGCTGCCGCCTGCGCGCTGCGGGCAGCTCGGCAGCGAGTGGCGGCGCGGGCGCAAAAGTGATCCTGTGCGGGTCCGTGCGAAAGCCCTGAAACGAGCGGCTCCTTCACCGCTTCCGGCTGTGTAGTGCCCGCGAAGCGAGGGCTGGAGCCCGACATTGCGGGAAGAGGCGGAGGCAGCGGAGCTGGGCAGCCCCCGGGGCGGGCACGGCCCTCCCGGCAGCGGCGGGGCGAAGCAGGGGCCTGGCGGTGGGGGAAAACGGAGAAAAATCGCAGAATGGTTTGGCAGGGACCNGGGCACGGAGTCCTCAGGGCCACCCCGAGCTCACGACCGGCGCCGTCCCGCTGTGCTGAGGGTTCGCTGGCTGCCGCGGGCACCTACCGGCGGAGGTCGCGGAGGCAGCGGCCGGGCAGGGCGGGCAGCGGCGGCCNTCAAGATGATCTAGTTCCTACCCTCCCTGCCACGGGCAGGGACACCTTCCCCTAGACCAGGAGTTCCATCCAACTTGGCATTGAACACTTTCAGGGATGGGGCATCCACAGCTCTGGGAAAGCTGTGGCAGTGTCTCATCACCCTCACAGTTAAGAATTTCTCCCTACTATCCAACCCAAACCTCCTCTTTCTCAATTTGAAACCATTCCCCCTTGGCACTTGTAAAAAGTCTCTCTCCATCNCCAGCCCGGCACAGGCGCGGTGCTGGCTGTACACAAGGGCGGGCTGGAGCTGTGTTTTAAGGGACAGCTGAGCAGCGCTTCGCCGCCCTCCCCGAGGCGATTCCGAGACACCCCCCTGCTGCCCCCCCCCAGCCCCCCAGGCGGNCTCATAGAAGGGGTGCTCCAGCCTTCACGACCCTCCATTTGCACTCACTCCAATGAGTCAATATCTTTCCTGTGCTGGGAGCACTCTAGATGGGAGGTCTCATAAGAGTGGAGTAGAGGGGCAGAATCACCTCAGTGGTAATGGTCGCACACTTTAATCAACTTTATGATGTTTCCACTAAAGGTTTTGCTTGTTAAAGGAAGCAGTATTTTATTTAAAATTTGAAGTGTGACATCTGTAAGTAATTTTTTTTTCTCCACAGATGAGTAGGATCAGTGGAAGGAAAAGCAGGATGGTGGTGTGACATGCCCCTCCTTGCCGAGTGTCACACGCTGTTGCTTGTGCAACACATGTAACGAGTGGTGTAGCTGCTGCTGCTACTTAGCAAGGTGCAGAGACAGAGTGTGATTTTCTAGTTGTGGCTTTAGACTTCAGCACTCTGGGGTTGCCATGGCCCTTGGTCCTGAGTGCAAAATGCTAGAAAGGGGTCTAGGTGATAAAAACCAGTGCAAGAACATGCAAAACCAGCTGTTGTTTGCAGCATGTAGGTCTTTGTAGTTAACTTGGAGGCAGGAGAGTAAAAATACTGGATGGGATGAGCATTAGAACAATTCTAGGCCTTAATTCAGGAAATCACCAGGCTTTACAGTGCCCAATGCTCAAAACATGTTTTAATTGGAGCCTTCCAAAACTTGCTGAAGGCAAAGCTGAGGTATGAGAGAAAAATGTCTCTAGAAAAAAGATGAGGTGCCTTAACAAGACACCTTCTTCTTCCCCCCTTTTTTAATTTGGATGACTTTATGCAGTATTTGGTTCTGCTGAAAGGCTTCATAATTAGATGGAGTAGGTTGAAATAGGAATGGAGTTCCTGTCAAGTTTGGGATGCAGTCAGGAAGGACTGTTTGCTTATTTGGTGCGTGAATGCTCTTACACTGAAAATCGAATTTTGTTAATAGCTTTAATGATCTGAAGAATTCATAATTTAGGTAATTGCCTTCCAATTGTGTGATGTACAGACAAAAATAAAAGATGGGTATATAAATGTGAAATAGGAGATGGAGAGATACTGAACTTCTGTGGGGTTCTGGCTGTGAAGGACTGATTGAATTTGAACTGCTTTTTGTGTAATTCTGTTTTTTCATTTCCTGGCTGTCAGTGTTGCAGTTTGAGACGCAGACCAAAGCCCAGAGAAGTCGGTTTTCCATTTTCCATTGATTTTTGTGGGCTTTGTCTGGTCTCTTAGCCAATTATGGTGTCATCATATTGAAACAAATTTAAAAAAAATAATTAGTGTACAATTGTTTGGATGCTTATCCCAGCTGGATTCATCTGGCAGTTGTCTGCATCGCTGTTTATATTCCTTAGCAACCACAACTCGAGTGCTCTGTTTTACTACTGTGTAAGAAGTTCTGTCTTTGCTGTCTTTGTTTATTACGTGTACACTTAGAACAATAATGATTTGGTGCAAGTCTTGCATAATTCATGAAGCGTCGGTAAGGTCTGCATATGGTTGTTGTTAACGTCTCCTGTCATCTGAAACTGTACTACCTCTTTCTGAACTTGCTACGTGCTATGTCCACTTATGTGTTGAAAAACCCAAACAACAAACAGAACAAAAAAGCCTAAAGCAATTCGATTTAAGAAGAACAGGGAGATTAGGTAAATATTGTTACTTCGCTGTTTCCTTCTCCCTTAAGAACTTCAGGGTATTTCTTTTAAGAGGAGGACAAAGGATTGGGACAGTAAACACAAAAATTTAACTGAGTTGCTGTTTTTGCAACTGTATCAACAAAGTGTAAATCTCTCCAAGACGCTGCATTGTAGCCTGGGATACTACACATTTTTTAGTTTTATAGCATGTTTATTCTGTGATATTTGAGTGCCTTATTTGAAGCGATCATTTCACACGGTTAAATATGAGTGTATGACGAACACGGTGCTGTCTACAGAAGCCCGAGCGGGGCGCAGAGCTGCTCCCGAAGGGTTAAAGCTGGAGATCCGAGCGATCCTCGGCGGAGCCGGGCCCGCACCGGCGCTCGGCGGCCGCAGGGTGGCGCGTGCGCACCGCGTGTCCCGGCAGCGAGCTCCAGCTCCGGAATAGGAATTCCAGCTAAAATCATATTGGCATCTTTTATTTGGCTGTAATTTGTGGTTGTGATTAAGAGTCCTGCCTGAACAGCTTAGCTTCCCGCGTTTCAGTGAACGGGTTAAATTTCGGCCTGTAATGCTTCTTGCGGGTTAGGGGCAATAGAACTGGCAAGTGGCGCTGTCAAAATAGCCTTACGATGTGAAGGCGGGAATTTTATCGTGACGAATTGGAATGTCTGCCCACGGGAAAAATCGCATAAGACTGGAAAATGGAGAAGTGTGAGATCAGCCATTTTAAACATTAGAATCAATTTGTTTCTGCCAAGGGCTGCCTTCACCTGGAAAAATGCTGACTTTGGCAGCACCTTTATGTTTGCAGAACACCCCCTTTGTGCAGCAAGCCATCACTGGTGTGCAGCAGCCCCTGAGATCAGGAAGATCTCAGCAGTACAGAACAGTTTGAATCTAGGATGTGAACATCCACTGGCACAATTACTGCAGAGATCAGAAGTATCTGGTTTTCCTGTGGGAAGCTAAAACTGCTAGGAGTGTGTTGGCTCTGGCTCTGAAGACAATTAGTGGAAGAGATGTAAAGTTAGTTGTCCTTTGGCTTGCAGATTACTTGAGTGATTTCCTGTTTGCTGTCTGTCTTTACTTTAAGCTCTTGGGAAAGTAACATTTCTCTTCTTCCTTTATGTCGTGCCTTTTTCAGTGGGACCCTGATCTTGCCAGACCTAATCAGAGCTGCTGCAAAAGAAGTAGAATGCTGCCATTTGCTCCTCTCCCTCTCTGAGGCAACTGCATAGTAAAACATGTTTATAGTATCTTTATCCAGGGTTTTAAAACTCCATGCATTCATAAAAGGGGAGAAGGCTTAGGGAAGAGTGAAGATTGATTCTTAAACAGTTACGAATCCCGCTGCCTATCCAAATAAAATTAAGCAGCATCCTGGTCTCACCTGTATGCCTGTTGACCATCTTGGTGTTAGGACATCCTGATGTGCTTTCTGCTGCTGTTCATGTTATTACACACACACACACACATATACCCTTTTTTTTTTTTTTTTTGTAATAGCTAGCTCCTTATTATGCTTCAGATACTGTCAGATGAAAGTACCAGGACGTCCATGATATTCATAATATTTGTAGCAGCTGTCAAATGATACTGTCTTAGAGTGGAAGACGTGCAGTTCTGCAGAGTGACAGCTGTGGCTTGTATATGTTTGAAGCAGCCCTCTCTTCTTGAAGGATGGTGGTACCCAGACATATAGCAGTCTTACTCTGATTGACAACCTTTTTATTCTCCTTTTTTGTTTTTTTTGAGTGTGCAAAGACTGTCATAATTGCTTCCATCTTTGCCTTTTTATCCAGTCAAGCAAAGGGGACAGCACAGTATCTAGAACAGCAGTTTTCTAGATAGTCTAAGAAAAACTACAGAAAAGCTGACTTTTACACTAACATATTCCTGAAAAGCAGTTGCTTGTTCCAGAATGTGTTCCTTTGATAGGATGTCTAACACAGTGAGATGTTTGCCATTGAATGCATCAGACATTCCTTTGCTTCAAAAAAAAAAAAGGAGAACTGATATTTTTCAGATCACTTTGTCCATACTATAGAAGCTGAAATTGGATGGAGCAGAGATCAATAATGTATCCAGTTAATACACTAACGTATAAATGAAATGAATCATAAGAAATGAAATGACTTCTCCTGACAATCTTGAGATAAATGCTGTTCCATAATACCTCAGTCTTGTCTGAATTTATGTTATAGGCAAACAGTTGCTGATATGTGAACTCTGTTGTGTAAATCTCCCAGGAAGCAGGTACTCACTATTATTTGTGACATATGTTATTCCCAGGGCTCAACCTTTGTTATTCATTTTCATTTAGTGGAGACAAAAGTGGTTTTCTCCACTGGCCTAGCACGTTCCTCTGTTCCTAGCAAGGTCACATGTTTGTCTGGTGCAAGTGTGGCATGGAAAAAGGAATGATCCTAAAGGCAGAATGAGATAATGGACAAGTGAAATTATTGCTTCATTCTTGTCATTGCCTGGAGAAAAGATGCTTTTCAGGTGTGGTGACAACTGGTACTAGAGATGTGTTTTTTCTTTCTGTATTTTGAAGTCTGTCTATTCAACATGGAAGAATTTGCTGGTTTTTTATCTAGTTGTCTTCAAATTGATGAAGATATGTTTTTGTTGTTAATTCTTGATTAAAATTTGGCCTTTTGTCATGAGAGTAAGTTGGGCATTTATCTATTAAATTTTAATTTCCAGGCCTTGCTTTTATAAACATAAACCATAGTTCAGACTATTCTGTATCCTACTGCAAGTCAAATTTTGCATTCAGCAGTTGCAATAGAATTATGCTTCTGTTCCTTTAGGTTTTGTTCTTAAGAACTATGTTTCTTCATGTTCAAATCACATCTGTAGTAAAAAGAAAATTGTCACTTCTGAGAACAGACGTCTACATTTGTTACCAGAGCAGGTGTGGATAAGCAAGACCCACATATCAATCAGTCTTACAGTGCTTATCTGCCTGCAGTCATTACATGGCTCCAGAGATGATACAGAATTCCTAAAGCAGCCTGAAGGTGCTTCTGTCACTCTGAATAGACAGGGAATCTGGGGAGATTTCCTGACGTAGCCTTTGCGGAATGAAAATTTTCTTGTGTGTTGTGTCCCATAATATGCAGACTTAGCTTGATACGTGTCTTGGGGTGACTTTATGATGTGTATCCCCTACCATTGCTCTATGCCCAGACGTGATTCCTGTGCCTTTAAACTGAGCCCAGGAGACGAGAGGGAAAAAGGCCAGACGAACTTTTCAAAGCAGTCTATGCCTCAAGGTCGCTACTCCTCTGTGTTCGGCTGCTGTGGGGAGAAGAGCGGAGGAAGCACCCTTCCTGCTTTTTCCAGCCAGCTTTTTGGCACTTTTTCCTCGGAGAGAGATGGAGAGTTAAACGTGGTTTTGTTTCCTTCTCCTTTGGACTTGGTCAAACCACCAGAGCATCTGAACTGCACCAGGGGACCTTCCCCCGGCCTGAAGGGGGGCACCCACGTCAACCCAGCTCCAAGGAAGAGGAGAGAGACCACCCCCACAGAAGGACTCTAAAATCTTTCAGGTTTTCTCTCCACAGCGAGAGATTTAATTATTTAGCACTATTATTCTTCCAGTGTGTTTGTTAAATAAATAGTTCTTTTTTTCCCATTTCACATTCCTCAGAGGAATATTTTCTTTCCCAAACTTGGTGGGGGAGGGGCAGCTGTACCCCTTCCTTTGGGAAGATGTTCCTTTCAGACATTTTCCTTGAATTTGGCCCAGACCAGGACAATATCAGTGGCGCCCAATGTGCGGCTTGAACTCATGATCCTGAGATTAAGAGTCCCATGCTCTCCCT
>VZTH01017909.1:115781-130637 GCA_013397815.1 Aleadryas rufinucha
ACCGTGATAGGAACTGTAATATCCCAAACTGGTTTTTTTTTCTCTTTAATCCATTTAAAGACATGGGGGGATGATGAAGAATTCTGAATGCGGCCAATGTGAGAAAACAAAGGTGACCGTGCCAGGTTACCCAGAAGTGGTGAGGAGTTGTGAGAGACTTCTAAGATTTTCTGTGAAGAAGAGAGTTGTTGTTTCAGGCTGGAATTTGTCCATCCTTAAAATGGAAACCTCATTTGGGGCCCATGGTGAAGAGATTGTGATTTTCTTTCCATGGGAGAGATGTTTTTTCCCGGCAGCAGTTTTTTCTGGGCGGATCTGCTGGCTGGTGCAGTTTTGGGAACCACGAAAAAGAGAAAGAGACCTCTGTTTCCTTAAATAGTAGAGAGACTTTTAAGAACTGCAAATGCTGACCAAGAATCGTGTTTTGTTATCTTCTGTGCTGGTTTGGGAAGGAGAAAAGGGTGTAGGGGGTGCTGGAGCAAAGGGAGGTTTTGCTTTAATTTCTTACTATTTTTTTTTCTTTCTTTTAGTTCTCTTAATAAACTTTTTCATATTCTTTAAGTTCTGAGACTGCTTTGCATTCCTCCAAATCTCCTATCTCACAAAAGATAAGAAAGGTGAACTGAAACCACTACAATACACTTCACAATTGTTGCATGTAGAGTAGGACTCTTAAAAAATGTTGGAAAACTTGTTGAAAAAGCATATTTTATATTTGTAGAGACTTGTTAAATGGAACAACTCCATCTCCTAACTCCTAACTTCCCTAGTGGCTTTTGTTCTATCTTTGTTTTGACATACTGTGTTACTGTGCTGGTCATATCGTACTTCCCTTGTTGTTAGCCAATGCCTTTGAGATTCAAACACAAGACAGATCAGAAGCTCCAGAAACTGCAGTCTGTCCTCTCATGTAAAGACTTGCTATAATGTTGACAAGAATTTAATCTCTAAAAGAGGTTAAATGTTCCTCAGTGTCCTTAAAGAAAGAAAAATCCCTGACTAGGCAGGAATGGTGAGAACTGAGAGGGTAAGTGCCATTCATATATGGGATACTTCAGGTGTATTTTTTCCTCAGATGATCTCTCATTTTTGTCTTCTTTTTCTCTTTCTTAAATGAGAATATTCCCAGAATATGCTTAAAGCCTGAGTTTCTTTTCTGTGGACAATTGCTACATGTGGCTACTCTTTCCTAATGAAATTTTTTAATGCGCTCTTGTTCTGATAAGGCTCATTTGTTAATTCAGGATGAAGTAAAGTCTGTTTTAATTACGGCATCTTTTTCTGCTCTGTAATTCTTATTCAAACAAATGCTGAGCCCTGCAATTCCAAGAGTGAAAAATATGCATTGTTGTGCAGATTCTTGGGCTTCTTTCCCTTCGGGTGGTCAAGGTGATCCTTCCTCATGAAGTATATTCATATCTGCCTGAATGCTGAAGACCTGTGGGAGCTTTGGCCATCATCTCAGTTTTTTTCTTCTTTTCCCTCTCAGACTCTTTATTCCTCAGACCCTTGTTTCTCTGTCATGCTTTCTTCTTGTACCTACAGCTTTGTCATTGATTTGTTGAAATTGTCTCATTTTAGTTCCTTTTGTGTCATGTTCTTTCATATTACGTGGAACAGCTTCTTAGTTAAAGCAAACCGAATTTGTCCTCTCATTTCAGAGGAGATCCTTAACCAAGCTATTTGGGTCGTAACCAGGGTATATTTTATTGTCTGCATGTGGCTTTGTGCGAACTGTCATGGGTTTATTTGGTTTTATTTTTTTTTAGCTAGAGTCTTCCTTCGGCAGTGACAAAGTGGTTTGCTGCTACTGTGTCTAATGCTGTAATGCACAGTGTAACTTTCATAGGATAATCAGAATGATGGATTATCTGTTGGAATAACAAGACAGATGAAAACAAAATCATGAGTTCTACAGGTCTGGTAATCTTGGAAAATCCTCCTTTAGAGATGACAGATTATGATTGAATTAGGATGCATTAATTTATCATCAAATAAGAAAAGTTTAAGGAAAGATTGTTTTATATTGTTTTTAAATAGTACAGCCAGTTTCTTCTGATTTTGAACTCCTCATTTTCACTTTGTAAAACAGCTTTATTCCTGTGTCAAGTTAGTATTCATTGTGCTGTCATTGTTTAAGATATTTTGTACTTCAGTATTTGTGTCCCAGACGAGTTCCTCATCCCTTTTCCTTCTGCCTTATTTGGGGCATGATTCAAAATCGTCAGAGACAGCCTCAGCCAAGATAATTTTTATGGTCTCGGTTTGTAAATCACGCTAGCTTTCTGTGTTTTTTCATGCACCGCTGAATTTAAAAATGGTAAACAGTTCTGCAAGCACCAACAATCTGTGGACTTGTACCTCTCTGTCAGCACATTCGGCGGAAGCAATTGCATTCACAGAAAGAATGGTAAAATTGACTGTATCATATAGACTATGAACAGCATTTTAATGGCCTTTTAGCATTCACCAAAAGCTCTTAGCTCTGCAATTGCTTTTGTTTTGTCTTTTGTTTTTATTGCATTCATGCTATAAATCACTGCTTTTAAAATGTGTTTAGAAAGTGTTTTTTTCTAAAGCTGTCAGCAATTAAACTGCAAAAGTTAACTTCTCAGGAATTAAGTTATATAAATTAGTCCGATTAATTACTAAAACTGAGGCAGAGATTGGTACAAGTAAGATGAGCTGTGGAATGATGGAATTAAATCTAGAAAACAAGAATATTTATAAGGCAAATTTGATAGATGACATAATAAACCAGTTTATTTTCATCTCTAGAATATATCTGAATTTCCTTAATTTCTCTGAGGCATTGAAGTAACTGTTTGTAGAACCAGGCCATATTTTTAGACTAATTCTGGCTAATGCTACATCTATATCGTGGAACTGGGGAGAAAGACCTAGAGAATAGTCTGTTGCCAATGCTTATAGATAGATCTTGTAGGGCAATATTGTCTATAAATGATGAGCTGTGTTTGTGAGAGTGTCCTTGGGATTCTAGGAATTGTGAATCAAAATTCTAATTTTTCATGTGAATTTGCAGAAATTCTTTATGGCGTGCAGGAATTCGTGGGAGTGATTATCACATAGGTGAGACAAGTAGCTGTTTGGAAAGATCGATGCATGTTCTGTGCTTCCCTGAAGTAGCTGGAATTAGGATCTAAATGAATTTACTTTTGCTTTTAGGAAAGTCAGATATTTCCCATGCAGGCACTCCAGGCTGAAACTTGCAATAATATTTTAGAACACTGGACTTGTGTTAGGCACAAGCATGCTAACTTCAACAGATAACAGCTCTGCTCTGACTGCACCTACCACAGACACAGAGCTAGGGTGATACACATATATAAAAGTATTATTTAGAAAACTAATCACCTTACTGAGTGTTCTTGGGATTTGCCCACGGGTTCTTGACATCTGTCGTGTTCCACGGTATAGTGTATTATCCATGGGTCATAGGGATTTGTGATTATTTTTCAAGTCACTAGAAAACTAAACTGCCAGACTGAAGGAGCTTTGAAGTTATCTCTACTTCATGCTGCAAACCCCCCATGATTCCAAGAAGGAAGCATGTGTCTGATTCCTGCCTATCTGTCTCTGAAAGACTATTGAGGTGCTGTGCTAGATATCTGCTGTTGGACCTTAGACTTGTCAAGCTTGGTAAAATATCAGGGTTTTTAATCTCTGTTATTTTGACGGACAGTGTTGCAGCTCCTGAGGCTCCCAGGGCTGTGGTGTGTTATATGGGCTTTGAGGGTTTCTTATGGGATGGCTTGAGCCTTCCCCAGCTGTTCATCCCCTTGACAGTTCTGGCTTCTGTGACCTGAGTCTCTTGGCACTACAGCATCTAGAGGGGGTGAAATACTCGAGAAAGTTCTGTAGCTGAGCTTTACTTTTTTGGGGGTGGAGGGGGGAAGATAAATACTGCATATACCAGGCTGTGTGCCTGTAAGAGTGGAAGGAGTGAGAGTTATAGGTGTAAACTGTAAACATTTCCATTTAGACATCTGGATTGTGGCCAACACTAAGTGGAAATAAATGTGAGTTCTGGAGGTGAAAGGAATATAATATGTGAGGTACTTTTACATTTGTTTATTAAATGAGTCCTACTGTCAAAAGCTTTCCAATGTTTTTCTCACTCAAAATTAAAATTAACTACAGCTTCAAATTAGAAATGTTACCATACATTGATCTGTTTCTGATATTGCCTCCTGTACCCCGCCTTCTTACTTATGTAAGTATTGCTGGTGTTTTCTAAAGGTTTTTTGAATTACCTACTTGAAACATAATTCTTACTAATCTTTCTCCGTAATCTATCAGTACCGCGTCAAATGAAGTCTTTGATTTGGATAAAGCTGCATCAAAATATTAAGCTTAGCTTCATGTGAAACTTAAAATTTTAACATGCCCCGCTGCACCCTCCCAAATCCCTCTTCTTGGTTTGGTGGCTCTCTGTTTATTTCATTTAGTATTAAATGGTTACAGATTTTGATATATTTTGGGTTTGTTTGCTCTTAGTAGATAAAGGGAGAGACTTGGTTACATAACATTTCAGTATGCTTCACCATGACATTTACAGATATGGTTTAATATCGCTGAGACATCCTGAAAGCCTGATCAGTTCTCTTAATTATTCTTTGTCTCTTTCAGGAGCAGTGAGCTTACTCTATAGTTCTGGGACTGAAAATTAAGTGAACCTTGCAGAAAGTAGCAGAAAGGTCTTGAAATCCATGGGGTATTAAAGTTGATGGGGGCTTAATGAGAGATTTTAAAGCTTGAAAGTGTGCTGTGCAGTGCTGGATGATTCAGAGGGAAGCTGTCCAGCTGAACGCTCCCTGCTTACTTAGCAAAAGCTATTGTATTGAAGCAGAAGTGGGAAATGCCTTAACTTCACTGGCATGTTTTTCAGATCCCTGTGCATCTTTGATTACTTCTCTGTTTACAGAATATCTGGAAGAATGCAGCATTGCTAATAGCCTGTCATTTAAAAAGGTTTTTTGCATAACTGGTCACTTCAGAAGGTTTTTTTCATCTTCAAAGGATACCTTTTGAAACTCTGAAAGGCATAAGTCAACTAATAGGATTTTCACCCCTGCTTTAAGGAACTGATAGGACTAGCCTTGGTGGAAGCAGTTTTTAGACACAATTGCCCTTCCTTAGGGGAATCTTCTTACAGTTTAAGGCAGAAGCTTCTTTCCCCAACCTTCAAATAATAGTTTCAAGGCAGAGAATGTTATGGCGCTAAATATTCAGAGATCTGAGGTCTAATCTAGTAATTTTCTCCCTGTAATTTGTACCCATGGCGTTTCATCCCATGAGAAGAAATTGCAGAAAATGTAAATTCAAGCCTCTTGCCTATCTGTATTTTCCTTATGAGTGCATAACTGGTCAAGGGTGCTGAGATTTGCACTGGAAACTAAATTTGAAGTAAAAAAATCAGTTGTCATTTGAAGAAGCTGTTTTGAAAATTTGATCTTGATAGCTCATGAAGATTTTTGGTTGCTAAATAGTATGCATACTGATTGTGGGAATAGTATGTTTTTCTCAGTTTGAGAATTACTTGTAAACTGATTATGGATCGCTTGTGCCACACTGAATTAATTTAGAAGCTGATTGTATTTTGAACATTTTAGGCAAGACATTCACAACAGTACAGAAGGTGATTTTCCACAATTGCCCTGTCAGTTATTTTATTTCTCTGTTCTTCAGTATCCCTAGAAGATGAGCCAATTATGGTCCTATATATATTATCAGCCATGTTAGTCTCTGCTTTCCACAGCGGTGGTCTCCTTTGCCTGACTGCCAAATGACTTTACTCTGTCTGGGTATAATCTTGGTTTTACAAGTTCCTGAAAAACTGGCAGTAAGGTTTCAATAAATAAAATTGTTAAAGTGTTGACTTACTTGAGGTCTGTTGTTGTGTGGAGAATCCAATATTATAAGAAAGAATTTGAGATTTGAGTGACGTATAAGAGTATTTTGAAAATTTCCAAAAGAAAAGAGGATAAACTCTATCATCTTAATAGAATTATTGTTTATAACTGATTTTGCAAATTCTTCTCCTTTCACTCTGTGCGGCGAGTGGGAAGAATTGCAAGACAATCAATGTGATTGGTAATGCAAGCCTCGCTTTATTCCCGAATAGCACATATATTTATACTCTTTGAATAGTANTTCCCCAACTAGTATATTTTGTATCTACTTCCCCAAGGATATATGGCTCAAGGGGCTATTATTTTTCTATAAACCTGTTGTTCTTTGTTAATTCTAAATAACAGTATTGTTCTTTGTTAGATCTGAACACCAGTCTTGGTTGTGCAGGCCCTACAGACCCTGCAGACCCTCTAGGGATTCCAAATGCCCTCGAGAGACAAGCCATTCTTCTACAACTCTGGAGATATTTTATACTTCTCAAAAATATGCCATTGGCCTATTTTGCCATTTATCTATGTTGCATTTGTCTACCTTATGTGCTTTGTAGCAATGTCTTGGGTTAGAAAAAGTCACCTAAAAATACTTCTATTCTGGTGAAGTCTTGGAATTTTCTGAAGGGTTTTCCCTCCTTCTAAGCTTACATAAATTTTATCTGGTAGTTTAAATTTAACACACCTTTGAATAACGTTTCTTTTCATACCTCTGAACTGGTTTATATTGCTTTCATTCACCAGACAATTGTTGGTTTTACCATGGTCAGCTCCCAGCCTAGATTGAACTGGAAGTGCCGAGTTTTCAGGTTTGAAGTGTTCTCACTGTTCTATAAATTGCACTGTTGTTCATTCAACAATATCTTTTAAAGATCTTGTAATCCTTTCCTGTATCTTAGTAACTTGCTTAAGATGGGAAATAATGGCCTTATGTCACTTCTCTGCCCAGGAGAGAGCAGCGTTAGCAGTAGCTAGAATATCAGTGTACACAGCACCAAATATTAGTTGGAGTGCATACATTGCCTTCTTGTTTTGCATTTTTTGTGGTATCTCAAGTACCAAGCACTAGTTACTGTTGATGGCAGCATGCCAGAGGCTGGATGTCAGTCCTTGTGTTCAAGGTATGCTTTGAAGTTCACTTTCCATCTAAATTCTTGAGGCCTCCTCCTGCATCTGAGAGCTTTTGTATAAGACACAAGTAATAATCCTACAAGAATAATTAGAATATGCCTAAACTTGCGAAGACTGAGTTTCATAGTTTTTTGTACTCCAGTGTTTGCTTCCAATTATAAAACATAAAATGAGAAGGCTCAGTTTTTAGACTCATTACATCAGAGTAATTTGACACTGAGCTCTCTTATCCCCAGCTTCAGGGGAGCAGTGTGCTTTGGTGAACAGAAAACAGCTCATTTTTTTAGACAACCTTTGAAACAGGTTAACATAGGCTCTAGATACACATAAAATAGCTTTGTCCCTAGCACCTTATTTTCTTTTGGTAAAACTTTTTGTAAAATTTCTGAAGTAGAACTTACAGAAAAATAGTAAATGTACAATAAAAGAATGTTTTACCCTCCTTTGCATCCAGATCACGCTTTTCTTCATGTCATCTGAAGATGCAGCTGTTCTTTCACATAGTTGATTCATGTCATCCACAATTAAAATGTCCTTGCTATTTAAAAAATGCTTCTCAGCATGTCTAAAAAGGTTGTCAAAACAATGGCTTGTTCACAGTGAGAGAAAAGCTCTTGATGCTTTACAGAAGATTGATGCAATGACTTGACTAGAAAAATCTGGTTTTATCTGATTTCAGATGAAGTCATATACTTTCTTTATCTTGATGGTTAGTTTAAAATCAGATCTTCCTGATTTGGAGCCAGAGATGGTAAGATACACCTTATTTGTGATTCTTGGGTGATACAACTTATTTACAAGTGCATTAATATTGATGCATTCAACATTGTCATTTCTATCAAACACTGCCTTTTTTTTTTCCACCAAATGTATAACTTCACTTGTTACAGGTACTTGTTATAGGTAAGATAGGCAGTCCAAACATTCTAAGCTCCAGACATTTGAGTACTGATATACAAAGTTGTATTGTTTCTGCTTTTACTGAGTCCTTTGAGGAAAACAACACCATGATGCTTGTTCTTGGCTACTTGGTAATACTTGGGCATTTCTAAAATATTGGAAAAAAAAAAAGAAAAGCTTCATTCAACTTGATGAGAAAATTGAAAAACCTTATCATAATAAAGTTTTAGTAACATAATTTAAAACTTCTTGCTTCCTTCTGGAATTCACTGTCTCAAACTGGACACACAGGTGTCCTGTATAATGTGTGGGGAGGGCTCTGCTTAGGAATCCGGGGTCCTAGTGTACAAACTTCTATCTAAAAGACTAGCAGCAGTATTATTAGGATGTTTACCTTGTAGGGCTGTCTAGCTCCAGATTGTGGTATTGTGTTTTTGCTGTAGTTCAGAACCCACACTTCTCTCTGAGAAGCTGCCTGGCAAGCAGTGGTTAGCCAGACTGCTTTCTGGAATATGGGAGGACAGAATGTCATTCCCTTTGTCAGTTAAAGTTCCTGATTGTGAAGTTACAGATGGTTTGTGATTTGGGGTGCTTTGGGTTTTTTTTTTTTTTTTGAGGTTTGAAGCTGCTCCTCTCTAAATAGTACAATTTGTTGTGGACTGACTGGATGTCTGTTACTGTTTGTGGATGGAGTGTTACGCAGATCCTTGTTAGTGAAATGCAAGCATGCTCTGAAGCAGGAACTGGAATCCAGCTTGTTGCCCTAATCTGTAGGTCTGGGGTATGTACTTCTATGTTTAGTCTTGTAGAAGCTATTATTTCCTTCTAAACTGAAACAGCTTCAGCTGAAGAGTTTTGCATTTTGTAGCAATTGGTGGGTAAGAAAGATCCCTGCGAGCTGTACTTTTGTAGCAGTTGAGTAGCTAGACCACCTGCCAGCTGTACTGCAAATGAAGAGAGTTGCATGTTTGTTTTTTTTTGTTTGGTCTGTTTCAAAACATTATTCACAATTAAAGATTGTGAATTTCAAATGGGGGACGCCACTTTTTTTTGGCAATGTGAAAGCAAGATGCCTGAATTGCACTCCTAGGTGGGTTTAGGGTAAAGACATCTATCTTGCTTTTTCAAAGGTCTGGTCTGTGTGAGGAGATTTGTTAATCCTCTGTATATATTTCTAGTTGCCACCTGTGTTATTAAGGGACAAACAGAAAAACCCTTCAGGGCTCATGGGATTTATTTTAATTTCAAGATGCTTAAAAATTGAGCACCACAGTTGAAAGCATTGCTGTGTCTAGGCCCTTGAAAAGACCAAAGTACCTAAATTCAATTAATATTTGATCTGGTGCACCTGTACCTCTTAAGCCTGAAGACTTTTTTCTGCTTCTAAGGACTAAACCATTCATCCCTCTCCCATTATCTGTTCTGTGCACAGATGTGCTCAGTGTGATTGTCATTGTATTCCTTGGAGATGGCTGCAAGTCAGTGTGGCAAAGGGTTTATGACATTGATGTAAGTTTTACATGAGGACTTTGAACAGTTGAGTGCTCTTGCTGCTCTTTGAATCCCAGTGACTCTACCATTTTCATGTTGCAGATGGATGGAAGTTTATTGTTACAAACACTGCTAAATGGTCACTATTTCTTTCCCCTTTCCTTCTCAGTCTTCTGCTTCTTGATAAATACATGATGGACATGCGGACTATTTTTTGAGGCAGGCATCATGGTGATAAAATGCCTATGCAAATGAAACTGATAGGAATTGGCTTAAGATGACACATTTAACCCAGAATATGTTCTGAATAATATCTGTTATATCTTTGGATGAATACGTATCTTATGTAGGAACACCTGTTTACATTCCAATTGCATTTTTCACAGCTATTTTTTCACCTTATTTGAAGCCAAGATGCTCATAGTCTCATTGTTTTAGATATCTGAATTGGTCACTTGTCTGTGATAAGTTACACTAATTTGTAATGTGCAATACCAAAAAAAGGTTTCTCTGTTCATGCATGAGGCATAGTACAGGTGGCTGCAGTCAAAAGGAATTTGTACTTTTGAGTTATAAATGTTGTATTGTCATGGAAACAATGGAGATGTTCTGTAGCGTATAAAATAAACCAGCCTGAATTTATATTCTGGGTGGCACCATATCCTTGGGTGGCAGTTTCCCGGTCTTCTGTGCTTCATGTCTGTCACAAGATTAGGGAAGAAATGAAGAATCACAGGAGAAACATAAAATCAATGTCTACTAGGACAATTAGCAATCTATTCTGAGCTCATCACTGTACAAATTAAGATCGATTGCATTTTGCTACTGTCTTTAATTTAAGGAGGGTAGCAGCTGCTCAGCTACTTATAGGAGTCACAATATTACAAGACTGTGCAGAGGGCCTTTGTCTATTTTTATCAGCAGAGAAGGTAGTATATTCAGCAAGTAGTATTTCAGGGGAAAAACCTGCCTCTACTGTGAGACTCTTCAATTACTCCCATAGCTCCATGTGACTTCCTCCCTTATGTCTTCACTAGTCTTCCTAATTCAAAAACTCAATTTACTCATTATAAGAAAATATTTTACCACAGATAATGGAATTAAAGAGAAGTCAGGGACAAGTCAATAAACCATTATGAGAATCGCAAACATAATAGTTTCACAAAAAAGATACCTGGCCTGCTGACAACCACAGTTGTGTTGTTTTTTGAGAGGAGAATAATGATAGCAGTTACCCTAGTTTTGGTTTCAGAGGACAATATTGTAATATTTCCAGTTGATTTTTAAGTCCTTCAAAAGAGGTTCACTTTGGTCAAATTGAGTCTAAAGTGTCTAGGCTTGGTTAATTCTCAATTGCTAATTCCTTCTGATAATGAGTTAATGTGTTTAAATGCAAATTTTGTTTTGAATTGGCTCCCATGGAAGGACACTATCTCCATATGCAGAGGCATATGAGCATTCATAACTTTTCCTCAAGTGAGTTTTGAAACCTTAAATGTCACAGGCTCATGTAGCTTGTTCTGAGATTCCTAAGTTTGACACAAAGAATATCTGTGTTACCGGGGGACTAACACTAACATAGTATAACTGGGTGAATAATTGGGTTTTAAGGTTCTGATAAGGTCAGAAACTTTTCTCCACAGCTTGAGTAAGTCCGAATGGAAACAAATGACTGTGTGAAATTGACCTGAGTGTTTAATTAACATCGAGTTTAAGGATTTCATTTTGTTGCCAGATGTTTGTCAATGTATGTATTATATATACTAAAATATTCTACGTATATATATATATATACACACTTTAATGGTTAAGGAGGCATGCCACTTCCAAAATTCTAGAATGTTCTTATAAAGGTTTTTATAGTATGAAAAAATCAATGTAACTGACAAATTTGCAAACCATTTTATATTCCAGTACATGTTTTTCTAAAAGCATGGGGACCTTTTTTTTGACACAGTCTAATGTAAAGTCCTAGTCTTTAAAGTATATATAGTGCCAGGATAACATAGATATATTTCTGTACTGTGAAGGAAAGGCCTGAACCCCCTCTGTTGCAGGTGTTGTTTCTGCTTGGGAAGGATTAGAGTGTGCTATTTGTGTTCACTCTTGTTTCTTATCTCAAAGGAAGCTGTGGGAATGGGCTCAGGCAGAGGGCCTGGGGTCTAGGCTATATTTTGCATGGTCCAGAGAAGCCCAAATGCAGTGTGTCTTGGGCAGACGGTTTGAGGCTGAGAGTTTTATTGCTTTCCCCTCTTTTGTGTACTTCTGTTGAAGTAAAAACCCAGAAAAGAAAGTGAATTATCAATTCAGCTTGGGATTGTTAAAGACAGATCTTCCTCTGAGGTTTGGAATCTGTTTCTGCACAGACCATAGGCAAAGTATAACTTGGACAGGCAGGTTTGTTGGCTGATGTACTTTTCAGCCCTGATTCCCCCACTCTCTCACTTTGGGGAGGTGGCTGATTAGTGCTTTGTTTTTCAGCTGCTTGTTCACATTTCTTTCCTTTGAAAGCCTGAGGGCAGCAGCCATGTGTAAGGTAGGGTCTGGTAAGGTAGGGTCTGGGTGCAGAGAAACACTGCAAGGCTCTAATTTTTGATTGTAGTCAGAAGGAAGTGAGTGGTGGGTTGGAAGATCCCTGTATGTCTGAAAATTTTTTATTCCACATGTAGAAACTCTATCATTGTGGATGAAACTATGTTTTGGATGAAAGTAAGATAGCTAATTTAACAGAGGTGAAATACCCTGGTGTTTATGATCAAGGAAAGAAATTGCTTCAATATTAAGTGACAAAATGCATACCTAAGTAGAATACAATAGGAGCCAACTCAAAATTCCAGTGTTGAATACAGTTCCACTTCTCTTCAAGCAAGGAGCTGGTTTGATCATTTGTTTAACTGCAGCTTTTTAAGTCAAAGACGGAAAATAACACAGACTGTCTGACCCCTGAGGTAGCTTCAATCTCCTCTTGAAAATAAGGCTGTTCTGTTCTATACCATTTTCTCAACCACAATAGCACTTTTACTCAGATCATACTGTGTAACTAATCATGCTATTGAGTGAATCTCTTCTGGCCCTGAAATTAAAATGTCAGCATACTCTAAGCCCTTTTCTCCTACTTGAATTACAAGTGTTAGTTTGAGTCTTGAATCTGTCCTTTCTCTTTGGAAATATTTGGATTTTAAAATGTCGCTTTAAGTTGTGGGACTGCACCTCCTGAAAATTAGCCTCAGACTTGAGGCATATGCTGACATTTCTCAAGGCGAGTGGTTTACAAAATATAGGGCAGAGCAACCTTGTCTTCGTAACAGGAAAAAAGTGTATAATAACTTTTCAATTGGTATAATTTTATTTGCCTGTATAATATATTCAGTTCTGTTTATATACTTCATCTTAAGATCATACCTACTTGAATAGGAACGGACTTAACAGATTTTGCCAGTTCCTACAGGCTCCGTCTGACTTTTTTTAACTCTCCAAAAATAGGAATGTCATGTATACAATGTATTTGATGTGACCTAAATAATAATCTTACACATTATTTCCCCTTAAATACTTTTGATCATATGCAGGGATCTGCATGTTATCCCTTGTTAAGTTTTGGTTGTAAGAGAAATAAACCATTAAAAACAGTGTGCTTTGCACTACACTGCTGAAGTTAATTGGAGGTTTGTAGTTTATAGTCAAGGACTTGCAGGATCAGTAGTCACCTGATCCTGCACATACTTTTAGCCATACTCTTTTAAACAAAATTGTAATTTGAAATAGACACATTGACTATACATAGAAACCTCAAACTCTGCTGGAGTAGAACCTTTGTGTCTCTTCATTTTGCTAGACAAACATTATAGAATGGTTTGGGTTGGAACGAACCTTCAAGACCATCTAGGTTGGGGGGTGCTGTGAGCAGGGACACCTTCTACTAGACCAGGTTGTTTAAAGCCCTGTCTGATACATCCAGGGACAGGGCCTCCATAGCTTCTCTGGGCAGCCTGTTACGGTGCCTCAGCAGCTTCACAGTACAGAAGTTCTTCCTAAGATTTAATCTAAACCTACCCTCTGTCAGTGTGAGCCATCCCCTTGTCCCATCACTGCATGACCTTGTAAAAAGTCCCTTTCCAGCTCTCCTGTAACACCCTTTAGGTAGAGGAAGGCTGCTCAAATATCTCCCTGGAGGCTTCTCCTGGCCAAAAAAACCAACACTCTCAGCCTGTCTTCATTAGCAGAGATGCTCCAGCCCTCTAATCATCTTTGTGGCCCTTCTCTGGACTTGCTTCAAGTCCATGTCCTTCTTATTTTGTGGGCTCCAGAGCTGGATGCAGCACTCCAGGTGGGGACGCACAGGAGTAGAGGGGGAGAATCACCTCCCTCGAGCTGCTGGCCATGCTGCTTTTGATGTGGCTCAGGACACAGTTGGCTTTCTGGGCTGCAGACATGTATTGCTGTTTCCTGTCAAGCTTCTTGTCATGCAATACCCCCAAGTCCTTCTCCCCAGGGCTCAATCCTTTCTGCACCCAGCCTGTATTTGTGCTTGGAATTGCCCCAACCCAGGTGCAGGACCTTGTACTTGGCCTTGTTGAACTTCATGGACTCACCCCTAAGTGTGCCCAGGCCCCTCTGGATGCCATCCTTTCCCTCCAGTGTGTCCACTGCAGCACACAGCTTGGTGTCACAAGCAAATTTGCTGAGGGTGCGCTCAATCCCACTGTGCATGTCAGTGACAGCAATGTTAAAATGGCACCTATCTCAGTAGTGACCCCTGAGGACACCACCTGTCACTGGTCACTACTTTGACATTGACTCATTGACTGCAACTCTTTCTGTGAGACCATCCAGTCAATTTCTCATCCGCTGAGTGGTCCATTTGTCAAATCCATGTCCCTCCAGTTTAGAGACATCCTCCTACTCTGTCATCTTATATCAGAATAATAACATTGCAAAGAGGTCTTGCGTTTCTGGCCAGTAAAATTCCCCAGGGAGTGTCTATAATTTTTAAACAATTATGTTAAGGACAAATTTTACTAAAAAAGCAGCTGTTAAAGCACTTTTTCTTGAGTGGCAAGAATGAGAACACTAGCTTCAGGCATCCTCGGTGCCATTCTCTGAAGCCTGCTTGTCTGTACAGTGTCTACTTTCCAGGAGCTGTGAAGAAAATTTCACTTTCACAGAGTTTGTAACCTAGTGCCCAAAACCCGTGTTGGAATTCAAGGACCAGAGGGCTGCAGACTTATTACTTTGGTATTTGCCTGAATAGTTGCTTATATAGGTCAGGCTTTCCAAACTGATCACAGTTTGGAAGTGGGAAGGGGGAAGTGGGAAATGGAAGAAATATTTCTGCATTTAAATGTGTTTGTTTTTTTGTTTGTTTTTTTTTTTTTTTTTAACACTTTAAGAGGCCTTGTGCTTTTTTCTT
>VZTH01017909.1:130655-324462 GCA_013397815.1 Aleadryas rufinucha
TAAGAGGCCTTGTGCCTTTTTCATTCCCATCTTTTTCCATCAGACAGAAAGTTGATGATTTTGTCTTGCAGTTGTCCCTGAAGGTGTAATTGTTCAAAATTAGGTAAATGGATGTAAAACTTGTGACAAAATCCATATCATTTTGTGAAGACAGGGGACCTGAGCCTATACTCAGAGGTATGTGTTTATTCCAGCTCTTAGAAATACTGGTGCTCCAAGAAGGACCTCCCTGTTTTAGGTGACCACATGAAGGTTTTGTGGTTTAGATCAGCTTTACCAACCAGCTGACATTTGTTATTCCTCAGAGTGACTACTCAGGAAAAGCTGTGTTTTGTAACTTAAACCAGAAATCCATCATGAGACCTGTTGTCAAAGATTTGCAGCAAAAATGGCTTGTCATTTCATTTTATTTCTTGACATTAAAGAGTTTCAATTGTTAAGTGTTACTGAAAACTGAAGTTTACTTCCAGTTACAAGAAATGAGAGCTATGATTACAGTGGAAAGAAATAGTTGAAAAAATTAAGTAAAGTTCTTAAAACAAGAATTGCACCTGGCTGACATATCAGTGGGAGATGTATTTGGTTCTTCACTTTGGGCTTAGTATTTTCCTGACTTTAGATGAATGAGGGGAAAAAAAATCTATTATATGGCATTGGTATATAATTTACTCATCTGGTTGGGAAGAAATTTTAACCAAAAAAGAAGTAATCAGAGAAAGAACTTCCCCAAAGAACTTTTGGGGAATGTACTTTTGTTACTGTTCAATGCCATTACTTATTCATGTGAGTGGGTCCCACTCTGCTGAAGAATCTTTCTTGCAATGAAATTGGGTAGAAGAGCTGTGCTTTTAAAAATAGAAAAAAGTTAATTAGATGACATTAAAAATGCTATTCCTGTTATGACTATGATTTCAGTGATGCCACTGTGACACTAGTGAGTCCCTAGGCAGTTCTGAGTAATGCTGTTAACTCAAATGTTGACTGAACATTTGACTGTGACATGAAAAGTACTGTAACATATATGGTGAAGCTGTGTATATCCATTATTTGGTTTATAGCTTATCTCCCATATATTGGTAACTTTGGCCTTGAAAGGAAAATCTGTTTGGCAAGGAATGGGAGAGATCCTCAGTTTCCCTATACAACCTTGGAAAACTGTTTCTAGGCTGTTGTGAAACAGCATTAGTCTTTATGCTTATTGCAGAATTATATGTGAATGTTACTTAGTTTTCAGACACCTGACATTCAAGGAAGATTTTAAAGCTTGTCTGTTATGTTTCAATAAACCTCCTGACCTGCTGCTCTCCAACCATTAGATTTACCCATGGGCATGCTTGCTACTGCTATTCTGTTTCTCCTACATGAACAAATTGGCACAATGTATGAAAAACCTCAGCCAAGCAGAAATAAAGATAGATACCTGCTTTGCTCTTCACTTTCTTCCCTAGGGCAAATCAGATACTGCAATCCTGACCATAATTTTTGTATACCTGTAGGGAAAATGCATGAAGAAATCTTGCTAGAAGGAAAACAATTCAAGCATGATAAACCATTGGAAACCAAACAATTCTCTTCCAGTGACACCTGTTTCATCTCCCCATTTTCATTTCTGAAGAAGTTAAATGATGAAAGGACTATGTTCTCCCCTTCCAATATCACATTAATGTTGGGGAAGACAGTGCCTGTGTTTTGGTTTTCAGTGTTCTCTGTAAAATAACTATGAAGAGTAAGCCCATCGGGAAAGAAAGAAACACATCTTTTCTGATGGACTGTGCTTCACAATTGTTTAGTATAGGAGACCTTGAGGAAAGTCTCTTTACCAATAATAATTAATTTAGTATTCTGGTTCTTAAAATGCAGCTCATAAGGAAAAAGGCATGGATTTCCCAAGAAGTTTTGGATCTGAGACTTAAAGCATCTAACATAATAGTTCTTGTAACTTCTATCAACTATGAGTAGAGACTCATTTTTGGGCCAAATATGTTATCCTTTCACAAGTTTCGTAGAGTGTCTCTGTAGGCATTGAATCATATTCATATCCATTTTTCTTGAAGTTTACTGAATTACTTCACTGAACAGCTGTGAAAGTAAGTCTCAAATTTATTTTGCAGTACATAAAAATACAAGTTCTTTTTATATATCTAATATACACCACAAGTTTCTTCACTAATTGATTTTCACTAATTGAGTTTGTACAACACCCGACTGGCCACCCATTAGACAGTGAGGGGTGAGGGGGCAATAGGCTTTCCAGTATTTTCTGTCTGTTGTTGTAGAGTCACTTTTTGGTGTCACTGTTAAGCTTAACAATTTTGAAGTAGACATATTTTTCTGATTGAAGTCTCTTTCCCCTTTAGTAAGCCAAAATTTTGAATTGTTATGCTTTTTTAAAATTTTTTTAAAAATTTTTTTTTGTTTTAATTTTTTTTTCTTAAAATTAGTTTCTAAAATACCTATATTCAATAAATCGTCATAGGTAATCTTTGCATATTACTGAAATATGTACTAAGGTAATAAACATTAATCACACAGTAAAAATTCTATTCTAACAGGATTTTGGTGTCTATTTTGTAAGCTTACAGAGCTGGAAACACCATGACATCTACTTGATATGTGCATGAGGAGGGATAAGATTAAACTAGAAAACCCTGTAACACCAGGGAATTGTCTTGATTTCAGAGGCTTACGTCTCAATACCTGAAATATGAGTGAATTCCAATACTTTGGTATTGGATATCTACATTTGTATATTGGATATGTGTATCTTGGATATTTACATATCAGCGTATATGAAGGTAGCTACATGCCAAAACATACATTGGCTTTAAAATGTTGTTTTTGAGGAAATGGTCACCAGCCAGAGTTGAGTTGAACAGCAGTGTCATATCTCTAATTGTTTTGCCTTTTAGATTGCTCATTTTTTAGGTGTCTGACCACTTAGAGTAACATCTATTTGTGAGTGGAAAAAAACTCCACCAAAATATTTTGTACATAGATTAGGGAAGACAGGCTTTTAAGAGGGCCACTTTGGTTAAGTAATTTTAGAAGCCTTAACTCTCTAATAAGGCAGTTGGAGTATTTTTTTGGAAAAAGTAGGCATACTTCAATACTGATTACAGGTTATCCCTTATTTTTCTGTTCATTATTAGCAGTCACTTTGAGTGATGCAGGAAATAAATTGAAAGACATTTCTCTTAAGAGTCTCTGTGCAACTGGGATGTTTTTGGAAGCTTTACTATATATCGTTACCCTGACATTGTACATATCAGGAGTGACAAGTCCAGGATGTTGTTTGCACAAATAATCTTATTTGGCAGTGAACTTGTATCTTCCTCAAGAGCTGCCTTTTCCCAAGAACAATTTCAATGTACACTTGCCTAAGAATTATGAGGGTTGCTGTGGTTGCAATTGGAGTAAAAGGGCTCTGTCGTTAGAAGGATCTATCTATGAACACCAAATGCAGTATCTGCTACTTACCTGTGGTTGACTTGTGCCATACCCAGTACTACTAACCATGTGAATCATTAGGGATACAAGTATCGGGAGCGATGCAAGATCTGCACTACATTTGGAATCCAGGTCATGTGGAAAAGCACATGGAGGCATCAAAAGACTAGAAAAGGTGCATTAATATGGCACTGCTAGTCCTGTTGATGGGCTCCTTGCAGTCAGTGCTTGTGGCTCCTAGTCATTGTGTGTAGATTTCTTTTTTTCTTCATTCCTGACTGGCAAGCCTCTGTCACTGCTATGAAGTGATTTAACACATATGCATTGATTTGTTCTGCAGATGGGCACATGCATGTGCTGTTGTCCCACATATCAGTGGCAATGTCTGTGTCCCTTGTTAAAAGATCAGGGGTAGAAGCAGCAGCTGTGTATGCGCATGTAAAGGGAGTCGGCATGAACAGCAACTGAGGTAGTCGAATGCATATGAAAGGAAAGGTAAGAAGGCAGTAGAATAGATCATGGCTCAGTTGCGTTTGACCCATCAGCTGTTGCTTGTCCCTTCAAACTTAAGCAAAGTTATCCAGGGGCCTAGGAGAAATGGCTGTATTAGCCAGTCCGTATCCCTGCCAAAGTGAAAATGCTCACTGCAGCCCACTTCTGAGTTTTATATGTGACAGTCTGAAGCAGTTTCACAGTATAATTATTTCACTGAGGGAAAATCTCCACAAGGAAGTTCTTTTAAAAATTTCTCTCTTCTGGTATTCATCATTTCACTTCTATTTATTGTGTGTCACACTAGATAGATTTCCTTCTCCTTAGAAGTTCCATCTATCAAATATTCATGGATGCTCATGCTCACTCTTCACTATTAGATAGTGAAATTCCATGTGTTTAACTCCTAATCTTTCCCCATAAATCAGTTTCTCAGTCTTATCATTCATGCTACTCTTTGCAGCCTGGTGATGGATATTACCAGAGCTGCACTCAGCCTTTCAAGCAGAGTTACAGCTAATAGAAGTAATGGTTATTGTTTTTCTGCAGTGTGGTTTCACCTTCTGTGATCACCATGAAGGCTTTATAAACCACCAGTAATACATCCTCAGGTCTTCTTACATTCCTTCTTTGTCCGATTGGATTATTTGGGTGTGTTTCTATTTCACTTAAGTTTCATCTCTTGCATCTCAGCAAGATGCATATGTGATTTTGCTAATAAAAATTTTGCTGGCGTGTGACTCCAAGGTGGCACATTGTTCCTTACAGATTTTAATGCTAAAAATAGCATTAAATACCCTCAAACTCAAAGTATTCCATATGTAGTTTGATGAGACAATGCTATTGTTATCAGCTGAGAAAACATTCCTGTAGATTTTGCAGTTTATGAATGAAAAATACTAGATTACAGTGTGTTGATTTTATTACAGTAATGAACAGGAGTGGTTTGTAGTTAGAAGAAACTCAGGCTTTCAATGCATTGCCTTTAACTCTTCTTCTTTTCTTTATTTTAAATGGGTCATTTTCCTCCTTTGAAGCTTAATGTTAAATGTTTTTAATCTTGGTTTCCATAATGGACATAGTTTTTATCAATGTATATCTAAAAAACATGAAGAAATAAGCAATCTAGTTTTTTGGGTTTTTTTCTGTTATTTTTTTCTGTATGCCAAAGATGACAGCCACTTCAGTAGTAATTTTAATGTGTTCTAGGTGTTCAAGGCTGTTTCGACTGTGATAATTTTACATGGCATTATGCTGATGCAACCATCCTTGAATCATTCCCACTTTTGGTTTGTAAAAATACTGGTATTAGCAGATATAAATCTTAAAAGCAGTCATTCCTGCTTGAGTAGCATTTCAGAACAAGTAAAGAATGACTCCAATGCATTGTCAATTTGCTTAGTGTGTATTTTGCTGCTCATTGTGCTTTTAACCTTGCCATTGCAATGCATAGAACTCCAGGCCATATTCACAGCTCCTCTCTCAGTCATGAAATAAGTCAGTTAAGGTACATATCCCTCTTTGCACACTTCCTTCCACTTGAAATGCTCAACAAATTTCCTATCATTTAAAATGTTTACTGTTTTTCTTTGATAACACTCCACAGTGCACAAAAACTTGTCTTGATAATAATTTTTACTTTTCTGTAGGTGTTTTGGTATGTTTGTCAGCAATCCCCAGATTTTAACAAGAGCAAGGAGTAAAACATCAGGGGCAAAGAGTGAGTCTGAGAACTTGTTTCTGGCATGAACAGGTAAAAGTCTCTGCTGAAAAGTAGGGTGCGCAGAATTGTTATTTGGTCAAGGAAGAATAAGTGAGAATTGAGAAGACAAGAATGAATGAGGATAAGATGAATTACTGTTGGAATAAAATGCATGTCTTTCTGCAGACCTTGTTTTCAGGAAGGAAAGCTATTCCTTTTCAGAAATGTCATAAATCGTGTGTATTAGCAAAGATAGCGTGCCACTAAGAAAAGATAAAATACTCAAAGAAAAGCCATAGCGATGTAGAATGCAGAGTGCTGCTACTTTATTAATAATGCCCTAGAAATTGTTGGAACTGTCTCGGTTTGGGAGACAAAATTTTAGGAGGGAACGCTCCGGAATGAGCGCCTCCTTCAAAGGGAAAGGGCCTCCCCCTTTCCTCCGCCAATGAAACAAATTGATAACAGCAGGTGATAAAGTGGGAAAAAAACCCCAAACTATTTATGAGTACACAATAAAATAGGGCAGAACAGAAAAAAACGTCAAAATACAACAAATGCCCAGAGAAGGAAAAAGCCACATGGGCTGGCAACCGGTCCCCCCAGTCTCGAGGAAGGGGAAGGGGAAAGGGAAGGAGAATCCACGCGTGGCCTGGAGCAGGGCAGATGGAGGAAAAACCTGTTGATCTCCGGCGCTGCTTCTCCTCCTCACACCAGGCGAAGCTGGCAGACCTCTGCGTTTCCTTGCTCAATGGCTTGGCCCTCCCCGGGGTTCGGACCAGCCGGGCCACCCCGTGGGCTCGCCGGGGCCACCCCGCAGGCTCCCCGGACTGGAGAGAAGGAGAGAAAGGCAGGGAGGCCAGGGGAAGGGAAGGGGAAAAAGAACCAACAAAACCTTTCTCCCAGCTAGTGGGACCAAAAACCAAAAAAGCCACCAAGAAGCAGGGCAGCGCCCCCGGTCCACCCTCTCCCGAGCACGGCCGAGACCGTCGGAGCCCCGGAGCCGTTGGACCCCATCCGTTGAACCGACCCGAACCCGGGTCCCGAGGCTCCGGTCCCGTCCCCTGGGTCCATCTTAAAGATATAGCATCTTTGGGCATTAAACAGATGGTTAAGGAATAAAGAAGCCTGGTAACATCACCCCGGGACACTGTCACAGCACAATTGTTTACTGTTGGGAAGAACTGTTTGAGAGAATTATTTAATGGAGCAAGGAGATGGTTTTTGCTTGGTATTCAAGCCTTACACATACCATATAGTGAGATACCATATAGTGAGAAATTTAACGAGAAACTGCTTTCTAGTGTAAACCACTTTGTAACTACGAGAATGGTGTACAGAAATATACCAGTTTTGGTATCTAGACCATGTCAAATAGGCATGGTGCCTTTGGGAACTCCATTTCTCAACCAGTATGCAGTCTTTTTTGGAGCTCTGCACTGGTGACTCTGAATGATACAGTTTACTCCTCTGTCTTCTGTAGTTTAAACTGAAAGGCTTGGGACTGACCTTTGAGAGTGATTGTCTTGTCATCTGATGAGTAGATTGTTGGAGAGATTCCTTTCAATAACAAAAGGGAAGAGATGATAGGCAGGGGATTCTCAGTGTTACAGGATTCTGTGCCTGCCCTTTGTGTAAAGCTCTGACCTTTCAGACATGCAGGTAAAGGGTGGAGTGTGTTTTGTTGTTGTTTTTCAGATAGCCAAGCCTTAGCTCACACATTTATTCCACAGCAGGAATATGCATCAAGGTGTTTTTGTGAGTCCTGCTTCAGTCAGTCCCTTTGAACTCTTAAAGTTCTCAGTTCTTGTTCTTTGCTTCACTGCAGCTCACAGATACAATGATAAAGAAATTCCTGATCATGTGTACGTTGAAATAGATTGGTGAAAATGGCATCTGTCCAAGTTTTGATACCAAATCTCTAGCAAATCTTTATCTTCAAAGTGCACAAATGATGGAGACAAAAGCTGTGTGTTTGTTTTAGTGGACCATTACTCTGTTATTACAATTTTTTTCTGCAGATCATGTGTGTATCCAATTTTTGACCCAGGGAAAGCACCTGAGCTTCAGCAGTGATTGCACTGTTTCAGTTGAAATAAAAAAAAGTTTTACTCATTCAGATAAGATTGCAGACTTTGACCCAAACAGTTAAAGTATGTGCAAAGTTATAAGCAACTGAAAAAAAGTCATATGGTGAAGGTAAAGGAAGATTTAAATATTGTCTTCAGACATCTGTTCTGTCTGTGAACACAAACCTCAAGCAATAATCAAGGAGGCTATTACCTTGAAAACTGGCAGAGCTTTACCAGAAGCTGAGAGCTTGACAACATGAAAGTGCATTGCTGGTACCTTTCTCTTACGAGATACTCACAAAAATGCTGATATGCAGTGCTGATGATGAGAGGGGATAGAAGAAGTCTTATGTAGTGGTGTATGGATGGCCATCTAACTTTGTCTTTGCTTTCTTATTTAAAAAAAACCAAACCAAACTGTAAGGGGAATAGCTTACTCTCTGTAAATATCAAAGGAGCTGACAGTTGCTGAATTTGAAAGTTATTGACTGTTGACTGTACAACAATGCCTAAATATTGCATCAGTTTTTCTTTTAAGACACTGAGCCTCTGTAGGAAAATTTTCACTCTTCAGCAGTGTGTGATGAAGATGAGTAGGAGTTTTATCTGGCTGTCTAAATGTGGAAAAACATGCTGGCCTGCTCATTCTTCTTGATCTAGCCTTAGCATGAAAGGAAATTTGCCTTGCATTATGAAGCTTGCTGATGTCAGAAGGAAAAAAAATTAGGCCCAGATGGCATGATGCTAAATGGAGCTGAGTACCAAGTGTGCATGTAGAAAGAGGCCAATCAGTTTTTGCTGATCCTGTGTAAGTGTGAGGAGGAAGAAAAATATTTGCTTTTCAATTCATCTTCCTTAAAGAGACCCAAACTGTGTATATGTTATAGCTGAGCAGAAACCTACATGAAAAAACTCACTGCTTTCAGCAGGATGGTCCTGTCATTAGTTCTCATAATTCCCATCTCCATCATGTTTTAATATTGACTGTTATCTGGAACCTTAATTTCGCAAGTAAACATGGATCAACCCTCTGCAGATGGGAAAAAAGATTAGTTACTTGCAAGTGCAGTAATTGTTCTTGATTTGTTAAAATCTTCAAGCAAGCAAAATTTCTTTTTACCTTTGAGTAGGTTAGCTACTCATTTATCTAGAAAGGACAAATATGTCCACAATTTTAGGCATGCATATTTTAATTTAGGTTACTAGTAGAAGATTTGTTTTAGAATAAAAAATGTTGGTGCCCATAAAATGACACTTGTAAAATACTCAAGGAAGAAAAGCCTTAATATTATTAACTTCTCATATTTAAAGCAGGAATACCAGGTGTTTCTGTTTTTATCAGTTTCCTGGAAACAAAACCCCGGGCAATCTAAAATGGCTTGGATGGAGCTAAGTTTGATTTCTTTTATACCATTTATATTTATTCCAAGGTAACTCTAGATTAGATTCTGGTCTCTTTACATATTATGGATAAAAAAGTAAAAATCAAGCCTACATTCTTTATTTTTTACATTTCTACATGTAGTAGTACTACGCATCAGTGTTCTCATTCTTTGGTGCGAATTTACAATGTTACATGCTTATAGCAAGATCTGTCTTTGTTCTTTTAATTTGGATAAGAAAGGCGAAAGTTCAGACCACACTTTTCATTCTTCTTCAGTAAAGTTATAGTGTTGACTAGCAGGAATTTTGCTATATAAACTTTCAGTTATATTGCTGATTAATATTGCCCTGAAATATTTTGTAGATTAGGTCACTGCTTGTAAAGGTCATTACTTCTTAATAAAAGGTGTTTCATTTTTATCAGACATGAAAAACGCCCCCACACATTTGCACTGCTTCGTCAGAATGTTCTTGTGTCTCTTGTTCGCTCTTTTTATCACTTTGATTTGATATGGATTTTTCTGGTGATACAGATGCATATGCCCTATGCATATCCTTATATATGTGCTCTTTTTTCATAGAGTACCTGGTATCATGGTGATTGTGGTCTGAGATTTCTCCTGCCCACACTTCAAAGAAAGTGCTGAATCACAGTCCATGTCAAACAGATTTATTTTGAATGTTGAGAGGAGGAAGAAGCCATTACACAAATGAAGAGGACAAAGGATCTTTCATACATAAGAGAGATTGGCTTTTTTGCTTTATTTAGGGTCTTATAGTATATCTGAAAGTAGGAAGTAAACGGAGCAAAAAGGTGAATTTCACAGGATGTCTGTAAACTGGAAGGATTCAAAGACTCAAAGAGGTTCTCTATCCATTTCCTTGTCTAAAATCTAGATGTTACCCCATTTATTAACTAGGTTGCATTGCTACAACCTTCTGTGGGTGGCAACCTTTTCAAAAGGAAAGAAAAAGGTGGGAATAAGATTTACCCCATGCCCCCCTCTTTGTCAGCCATGACTAGTATCATTGGTCACTAAGGTTTCTTCAGGCAAAAAAGGTCTATGCTAATCCTCAGTCAGTAGAAAATCTTTAAAATACCCCACTTCTAGTAATTCTCCTCTTGACTCAAACTTTAGCTCAGAGTTGATTGCAAAGGAACAAAATCAAAACAAAAAGGAATAAGCTGAACCTAACACTCTAATGCTCTTTCAGATGAGAAGATAAGCAAAAAGAAAAAAAAGTTTGTTTTTGTCTGGTGTGGCACCTGAACTTGCATCTGGAAATTTTGTTTAGGCCTGGAAACAGATGATGCAATAACCACTTTTATAACTATCGATTGCTTTTTATCAGGAGTACTCCAGCCAGGAATATGTGAGTTGCTTCCCTAAATGTTTTAAAGTCAGTATATGTGACTTTCATAGGTGTTGATTTGGTTTGCTATGATATTTAGCTTCCTTAGGTGTTCTGGCACTTTTCCATCTAAATTTTTTTTAACTAGTGAAGTTTAGTGTCCTCCCTACCCTCACTCCAAAAGAGACTAAGGTGATAGTGTCATAGTGTCTAGAAAACAGCATGTAAAATGTGTTTCCTACATTCATTTTGAAACCTGTTCACTCTGCTTTAGCATGGAATATGACTCTAAGGAAATACTCTGCATAATAATACAGAGAAGAAAAATAGATTTTGTTGTGACCTTTAAGCTGAGCTCTTCTATTCTGAACCACATTATTTTGTTAAATACAAGGGAAGTGGAGCCAGCCTGTGACCTTTTGTTGCCATGCAACTTTAAGAAATGGCAAAAGTCGTTCTGGTGCTCAAAAGTTCCATTACAGAGATACTGATTTTTATTTAAAGAGGGGAGAAAACCTCACCAACCAACCTCGAAAAGATTTAGAATTGTAATCCTTTGCCAGAAAAATGGAACTGTTTTCAATATTGGCATAAGTTAAAGCTGCTTCTACGGAGACACTAATATCTGAAATTAATCACAATCCATGTTTTCCTCAGACCTTCTCGATACCACAGGTGCTTAATACCTCTGAGGAATGGATTTTCACCTCATCAGTCCCTTCAAGAAAAGAAGCTGTAGCAGAGAACTTATTAAATTATTTATTCTAATTTTCAGAACTTTGGTGAATCTGCATTTGTAGCTCTGTATCTTTGCTGAAATAGGATAGTTCACTTTCAGCTGGTGTATCACTCATATCTTACTAATTGAGAGACACTATGTCCAGAGGAAGCAAAGGTGTGCTTTGTTTTAAATATTGATGTTGCAATTTAATCTTCTTCCTTAAAACCTTTTCCCACTCTGCTGCTCAGTACAGGGTTACCGTGGAATGGTGATGACCATCCCTGGGGTGCCAGATCCTGTAAATGAGGACCTGTAAAGAATCAATCCCTCCTCAGGACTAGAGTACTGGGGGCATGCATGCCACTCTATAGTCCTTTGCAAAATTCTTATTAACTGTATGTTGGGATAGATTTAGAGCACTAGAAATATTAGGTGTAGAAGCTACTTGTGAGTCAGGATTAACCTTGAAGTGTTCCTTTTATTTGTTTCAGCTAACAGTCTGCCAAAAGCAGCTGCTCTCAGGCTGTCTCCCATGGTTCTTCAGAGATATACATCAATCTTGAACCTTAAGTGTGTTTTCCTAAAATTTATATTGAAGATTCTTCACGTAGATATTTCCCTTATCTCCTTTACCTGAGAGGATTTCACCTTTGTGCTTCTGACATTCTTCAGTTCTGATCATTGACCTGGTTCTGAACATCTCTCTTCTGGCAGGTGAAGTTGCATTGTAATAAATAGATGAAAGCGATGCTTTGGAAATGTGCTCCCAAGCAGGAGGGCCTCAGCTAGCCCTGTATCTCTGGAGTGTGGAACCACAGTGTATTCATCCTGTGCCAAATACTCCTTTTCTGGATGGCTTATATGCTTCCAGGTCATGCACAGATTTAGAATTGGTTGGATAAACCTGTTAATGAGAGCTGGCAATCCAGTCAAGTTTTTAAAACTTGTTTTACTAGATGTTTAAAACTATACCTAATGAAAAAAACCTAATGTTTTTGATGATACTGTTAGAATTGGAGCTATGGAGCTATATTAGTGATGGATGGTCTGAGCAGTATGTTTCAAGTTGCATTCAGACTATGAGAGAGGTTGCTTTATTTTGATCAATGTGAATGTGCTTTGTAGAACGAAAGGACTTCAGAAATGCTTCTTTCTTTTAGCATTGTCTAAAGACTAAAGTCTTCTGGATGAACAAATAGTACTGAGAAACCTAGATCTGAATCCAGTTTGCTACTTGGACCCACGCTATGCTTCCAGCAGATGGGCTGACAGAGTTTATAGATGATGAAGACAAATAATGTGCATGTACTGTGTCACTGACAACTGATGCTGTTCTGTTTTTAAGCCTCAGTTCCCTCCATTTAGCACTGCAGTTCTCTTCCTCTTCTGCCCTGGGCTTTCAGGAGGAGTGAAACACTGCAAACCATTAACCAGATACTGGAGACACATCTGAGTTGTTAATGAAGGACCAGGTAGATTGAGGGATGGGGAAAAAGCCCTAGGCTGCCAAGTTTCCTGATACAATCCTGAATGAGCAAAATCTGAAACAGCTTGACCAGCTGTCACAACCTGGAAGTGGGCATGACGTTTGTTTTAAATTCTTGTTGGGCTGAGAAAAACCACTAGTCCATGTGAAAGGGAATTCTTATGCTTTATTGTGTAGTTGCCTTTATTACAGCAGCTAATTATGAAGTCTTGGCTAACAAGCTCTCAACTTTTATAACTATCTTTAACAATCTCTCAACTCCTGCAACAGGTACAGAGTGAGGGGTAAAATACAATCACTGTACTTGCCAGGATAAAATGAGAGGAGAGAAATCAAGATGGAAGACAGAGAAAGAAAAAGGTCACCAGTCCTTAGATCTCGTGTCTTTCCTGCTGCCTTGGATGGTCCAGAGCTCAGGTCACCAAAAGAGAGGGAACAAATGGGGGACCGATCCACTTCCTTTTATAGTTTACCTGGTGCACACCTCTTGTGTAAAATAGATTTTTCACACCATTTGCACATGTAGTTTGTGCTTGCATGTTCAGCCCTTTGGAACCCTCCAGGAAGTGATGGGGGCAGAACTTGGGGATCTGTGGTGGTTATAGAGCTCCTTTTATTGTGCTTTATTGAGGTTATTGAGCTGTTCAGGACTCAACTCTTTTTTAGACCTAGGGGCACTGAGCATGAGTCTCAAGGTAGAAAAGGAAGTTGGCTCAGAGCAGCACTGTCCCGTCTCTGCAGGACCCTGTCTTGCCATCGCAACTTTCCTGCGAAACAATCAGAATGTTTGAGATAAAAAACACTTATGTGCTTATGCCTGATCTTCTCCACCAGCCAGTTATCCCAGCTAAGGTACACAAAATACTCAAGTCATGTTTGCCTTATAAAGCTGTATCCCAAAAATACCTCAGAGATGATGGGACAAGGCAGCTTCATAACCAATTGTGAGAGTATTGTGTTTTCAGTTAATGAAGTGGCTTTACAGTGCTTTTGTTCACTTTTAGGAAAGCAAAATGGACAGGAAAGAAGCAGCACTAGGAGATTTGGGAGACCCTTTATGCGATAGTGTGGTAGTAAGAGGCAGGGAAGGAATAATCTTTAATCATTAACAATTAATGCAGATATATGAAGGCAATGAAAACAAGGATCACATAAGGGACAGTAGTATTGATGTGGCAATAGTGCATGGTGGCTTGACAATAAAGAAAAATAGAAGGCAATATGGCAGGGATGCAAACACAGGTCTGTTAGAGTTTTTTAGCTTGCTGGTTAAGGATCAATACCTTATTAGAGAATGTGTCTGAACTGTGTGGATGTGGGAATACTTTCTGAGCAAGGAAACTGTGGAGATTTTCTGGCAGGATCTATCATCTGAATGATGAAGGAAGCAGGATCTTTGGTGTGCTCTGGAGCACAGCTCCCTATTCTTATTGATTTAGAGTTGGTGGTAGCAATTACGATGTGTTGGACTCACATTGATGTAAAACCTACCAGGTTTCATTCTGAGCTTTTAGTTTTCCAGTTAGTGGAGCTACTTCAGTCTGCACTCATTTACCAGTTCATTTGATTGAAACTTTTTATCATGACATGAGGTACCTGTCTACTGATCTGCTTGAATCCAGCTGATGGCTGATGTAGAGAGTAAGCCTAATTTGCTTTACTTGCCATTGACAGCTCTAAAAGTGGCAATAAAAAATTGCGTGCAATGTCTGTAGTCCTGAAACACATGTGAAGACATTCTTTTTTTTCTGCTTACTTGCTTTCTTGATTACCTTCTTTCCTGTGATGACAGGAAAAAGACCCTATTTATCTTCTCACAGTGCCTTCCTTTGGTTTTGTGTAATATGTATTATAGGAGGCTTAAGTGAGACCCTGAAGCTCTGTGTAATATGCACCCTGAAGTTTTGTGTAATATGTATTATAGGAAGCTTAAGTGAGAACTGACATACTGAAAAGTTAAGATCTCTTTGCCTAACTGAACTCTTGTCCATGATTTTGAATTTTCATACCATTTAATGAGACCTGTGGAGGACCAGTGCAGTCCTGTTTCAACACGTGAGGAGATACATAAATTCCTACCTGGTGAAAGAATAATACTTGCTAAAATAATGATACAGCAGTTTGTTTTTATAGTTGAAATAAAAATCCAAGAGCTGCAGCTCATATTTTACATAATTAATAATACCTCACTTTTTTGTTTGTTTGAATTCTGTTTTAACACCCAACAGGAAATTGAACTCCAAACTATTTGTTTAATTTGTGTGAAACAAGTGAGGCAACTAAGTCCTGTTACTGAGTCCTTTAACTAACTGAAGGTTAGTTAAAGGGCTCGTAAACAGACTATATACGTTCCACTGCACCTAAACCAAATGTAATCTTTGGAACATTTTTAAGAAGGATGTATTATGTCTTAGTTCTAAGATTTCCAGTCCTGTTTGAAAAACTTGGAGGAAAATTTTTCATTTACCATTATTAGGGAGTGGACACTGGCACTGGACAATGACATTGCTTTTTAGCTTCCTGCCAAAATTCTCGCTATATTGTCTGTTTTCTGGATATAGACAGCTGCTGTTTTTCTTTCAACCCTAAGGATCAGTTCAGGTTCATTGGTATTTTTGCCTTGATTCATTTTTTTCATCCACTATTGATGCCTTTTGGTCCTTTCAAGGCCATTTTCCTTATTTGTGTGATCTGGGAGGAGGGTCTTTACGTTTATGCCAAAGTCTACAGGTGATAATTAAACCTACAACATGAAAAGATAAAAAGAAACTCCTTTTTCATCTCACTTTGTCAGACAAGATATTCTAAGGAGAAACCTATCTATTTGCTGCTGTGAATTGGTTGCTTGGTTGTACTGAAAATCATGTTGAAATATTTCATATATTTTTTTTCTTTGAACGATCGTGCTGCAGGGTCCCCATTTATCTGTCCTTGTGCCTTACAGACAAACCTATTCTCACAGACTGCAGTAATGAAGACTCTGTTTGAGACTGTTAAGTTTTAGATTTTGTTTCCAAGGTAAATACCTGGCACTGAAAGGGTTTCCCCATTTTATCAGTGCAGGCAGTTAATCACTCATGGGCTACAGGGGCTGCTTTTGCTGTTTGTTTGCTCCTGGGCCACTTCTTGTTGCTTGGGTTGTTTCAGCATATTGCATCATCCTGTCCAGAGCTCATGCAGAAATGTTAGTAATTCATCTTAGCATTTTCCTGTGTCAGCTGAGGTTGCAAACCAAACTAACATCATTTTTCAAAATGCCATTTTAGGTGGCAAAGAACTGAATCCTGTAGTCTTTACTCAGCTAAAAAAAAAAAAAAAATCATGTTTGCTGATTTAACAGTATTGAATCAGACTCAACTGTCTATAGAATTAGAGTGTCCTGAAGTTTACCTATGATTTCAGTTACTTTAGTTATTTTCTGCCGATATTAAGAATGAACTGCACTACACTGTAGATTGTTTTTTACATGCTTGTAATATCTGAATGGAAATTTGAGATGTGAAATTTTATATGCTTAGGTACAGATTCTAATTCTATAATTGACTTGGAAATGTTACAAGCAGTAACACTTTTGACTTAGATTTGTGATAATAGATCCAGTCTTGAATACTTTTCCCTGTCTGGGGTTTGCATGAGATTTTCTTGGACCTGCAGTCTTAAAGTATCCAGAATTTTGACTGAATTGTTTGCCAGGGTGAGGAGCTAGAAGATAATGATTGTCTTCAGATTTCATGAAATAAAATAGCTCAGCAATGACAATATCCTTTTAATGTTCCAGGGACTTGAGAGTTCACAGTCAACTCAGCCCTATTGTTTTCTATAGAATTCCTACATAGAAATTATTAATAATAACCTAAAATTTTTAGATCACGCTATATTAAAAGCTAGAGGATGTAATCCCCAGTAAAGCATGCCCCTCTCTTTGGATTCTTTACTGTTGAAAAAGGTTTGTTTGCTCAAAACTGTGCTTCTCTTTTAGTGGTGTCTGTTGACCTAATAAGGTATTACTATTCTGTATAAACCTTGCCTTGCTTTGTTAGAATACAGTTAAAAATATCAGTCAGTCATGAGACACAAATCTGTAGGAGATCATTATTTTCTTTCTCTAGGGAGGAAAAAAAAGAGGAGTTGTTTTTAAAAGGAGTTATAGCAGAGTTGCTGTTAAAAGTGTAGCTGATACAACTGAAACCATCATACTTACTGAAAAGTACAGAAAATTTTTAATGTAAAGGAAAGGCTATGAGAATGCAGCAAATGCCCCCATATCTATGGCAAAAAGAAATGTCTTCCAAGAGTTATTTTTCTTCTGCTTCCATAGTGTCACAGGCTTTAATAAATCTTTTCTCACTTAATTGGCAGAAGGATGATCTCCATTTTATAGATAGGTAAAAATGGAAAGGTCAGAAAATTTAGGAGCTAATTCTGGCAGGCTGCACTACAGTATCATTTTTGTTGGGAGAGTGGTTTTGAGTGATTCCACTGACTGTTTCCCACTTACTCTTGTGGATTTAGTTTCAAAGACAGTTTTGGGGTGCATAACTAGGTATTCTCTAGTATAGCTTGTTCTGAAAGGTGTTGTTTGACTGTCTTGGCAAAACCATAGATTACTGTATCATTGAATAACTCATTGAAATGAGTTATGGAAACATATGCTTAGATGTATTTGGTTAAAGTATTTTCTCAGCTGCCCTCTTACCCAGCATGGTCTTGTGTTTCTGCTGTCAGTCATGCTGTCAGTCATGTGTTCAGAGGGCTGATTTCACTCCCCAGGTCTTGCACCACTATAGCTCAGCCTGAAAGCTGAAGTTCCCTCAAATAGGATTCTTGAGCTCTTAATTAATTTTGGCCAAGTCATCTACTGTAAGGTAGTTTAAAAAGTAACATTTGCATTTGATATGTGACCCTCTGGTTTTATGGAGGGTCAAAACCAGCTATGTAAGATGTGAAGTAGAAACTTGCCCTAGATTTTCTGTGTTCCAGTTAAAGGAAATGCAACACCAATGCAAGACTTGTTCTGAGACATATTTTCTCATTATCTTCTATCATCTTTGTTTTAAAAGCATATTTGGAACAGGGTCTTGAGTCTGTGTTTGTGTCTCAGGGAGTTGCTGGCTATGAAACTAGTGGGAGGGAGTCCCCTTGGCCACTGGAAATAGATCAAAGGCCCTACTTTACTGTGCCCAGTTTCGAAATACATGTTGAGGATTTTTTGTCTCTGTTCTAGTCCTTGGGCAAATTGATTACTTTTAATATTCATAAGGTGGTATAATTGTGCCCCTTAACTCATCAGTTGCGACAGATAAAAAACCTTTCCTGATTTTGACTGTTTTCCAAGCAAAGCTGAATGGACTAACTTGCTTAAAAAAAGTGAAAAATGAAAGAGATGATCTTCTGCCATTGCACTGAAAGCAGAATGTTAGATGAAATCAAGGGTTTTTGTCAGGAAAGCAATTGGGAGGTTTTAATTCTTTATTTTGATGGGTCTGCAAGTCTAAAGGCATCAAAAGCAGCACTGCTTTTCCACAGACCCCAAGCAAGTATGCAGTATTCTGAAGGTGTATAAAATGCTTAAAAATCTGGGTTTCATTTATTGCATACTTTAGCCAAGGCATATTAATGTCTTATTGAATGTGTGAACTGAAAATGTAATATATGGGGTCTACAGAGTGGAATCTCTTAGTAGATGGTCCCAGTGAGTTGCAAGTAGTGAGCCATGGGAAAACACCTTATGAATGAAATTATCTACATATGTGATATCCTGTTTTTTGTATTTAAGGTAATTTTGAGGAAAAAGTTGCTTCATTCAGTATACTGAAATTAGGAAATCTATACCTAAGACGGGAAAAAGAGAGTATGTTTTCTACAAAACTTTTGTGATGTATCTCTGAGTGAAGTGCTATATAAAGGGAAGGTTTCAAAGTGTGCCATTTCTATTTTCTACTGCTGCCTGTACAGAAATGGAACTAGAGCAGTTTTTTTCCATTTGGGAATGCGATACAAAAGTCCTAATGCTTCAGAGTATTCTAATCAATTAATAAATTAACATGAAGCATCATCTCTTTCCTACCCAAGACTCCATGACCGATAACAGCATTATTGCTTGGACTGTAAGAACATGTAACATCAGGATATTTTAGGGAAGTGTATTTGGTCCAACAGGTGTCTTACTGAAAACCTCAAGATCAGAACTGACTCAAAATATCTGAATTTGTGTTCTTCAAAGTGATTGTGTGTTCTCAAAGCTTACAATAGTATAAATTAGTTGTACTGTGGAAATAGCGTAAATGTTATCTAAGTACGTGAAGACTAGTGTGGGTAACAGTAGATTTTGAGTTTTCCTAAAGTAGGGAGAAAGTAGAGCTTTTCTGCTGCACTAAAATAGACATTAAAATGGGGTTTAAAATCCCTGTAATCAATAAATGTTCTTCCTCATTTTAGGGACAAGGGGTGGTTAGTCATCCTTTACTGTCATATATGCTGTAATTCTTTTGCTAGTACATCTGGGGAAAGCACACATTTGAGAATCATAAACAACTGACTCCAGTGTTATAGTGGTGACATTATAAAATTGTGACAGCTAGAATAACTTGATCTCTGTTGCTGACCTTTTCCAAAGATATTTAGTGTTAGAAAGCTATTGGAATAATTCCTTGATTAGTACCATGTGGAATTTGAATTTGCTTGGTGAATCAGGACCTAAGGGAGATATTTAGAAACTGATCAACAAGTGCACATAAGCCTCAAGAAGTTCAGTTCGGAAATTGGGTTTAGATCATTATTTGTTGTCAGAAAAACAGAGGATTAGCTGGAAGCAAGACACATCTCCATATGTGGAGTGCTGTTCTAGTTTGTTTATGTTGTTCATGTCTACTGCCCTCTGTTACTGCCATTCTTGTTTTTCAGTGCTTCTGTTTCAGATCCTTCTATTTCTCTGATGCAGAGACTTTGTTCCAGTAACCTGAACAGTATTTAATGAAGCTTTATATTCTAGGACAATTATATAGTAAAAATTTATAAAAACGTCACCGGGTGTTTCATTTGCTTTGTCAGACACAGAAATGTTTCACTGTGCCTACCTGTGTTTTGTTGTTTCCTTAGCTTGGAATTGCATGTATAGGGTAAATGAAAGGATAGAAACTATTTATATTTGGTGATGCTAATTCAAGTTACTTACAAAGATATTACTTCTGTGTTTCATTTTGCCTTCAGAATAGGGAAATCTTCTTATCTTCTGCTCATCCCCTCCACAGGGATGTGCAGGACAGATTATCTGTGCTGGCCCTGTATGAATCCAAGTGATGTGGCTCTTAGCTACCACCATTGAAGTTGGTCTTGGCTTTCTGCCAGCTCCAGGTCTCTTGGTATTTAATTTCATATTGAAAGGAAGAATAGAACAAAGAGTAATGATAATCATTCGGGCTTTAGGATGGCTGTTGCTTTCAGGTATGCTCAGAAAAATTTTGTCTGTTTGAATTGCAGCAGTTGTTTCCTTTGGTGCCTTATAATGATTTGAGCTCTTTGCCTGAAGATATTGTCCCAGGTATCCCTCTGACATGGGGTCATATTCAGTTCTGATTCTTCTCTTCAAAGCACCTAGTAGCAATGTGTCCAAGGAGGCACTGCTTTGATGTGGTATCCAACTGACATAAAATTCTGCAATAGATCATGACAAAAACATCAAATCTCATAAGAGGACAGTTGATGGGCTTTATTGCTGATGTAGCTGTGGACAGTTTCAGATTCACTGCCTCTAAGATCCTGGTATAAAACTCGCTTCTCTTTAAAATAAGTTTTCTCATGTCAATGTCAAGAAAAAGAAATTCTAAGTGTGCACCTTGTCTTCTAAGAAAAAAAGCAGTAGCAACATGTCAACAATGCTCTTAATGTGTGGAGGTGCCATAATAATAACCTGGGTATCATACCTGAATAGACAAACTAAAATGCCGAGAAATCACCCAGGACATAAAGCAGGTCAAGACCTATTTCACACCTTCCAAAAGAAAGTACAGATAAAAATTCTGTGTTTTCTGTAAATGTTGCAAGACTGAGTACTGCAGTAGTTTTTTATAAAAATGTAAACTCGAGAATTTACTAAACTTTCAGGCTAAACCAATAATCATTTGTCAGATAATTTACTGCAGTTTGCTGTATCCCTGCTCTGTACAGCCAAAGTGCTGTGTGGTTTAACTTGGGGTTCAGTTTTTTCAGTCCTATTTTTGTGGCTTTTGGGCACACAGCTTGGCACTCTCTCTGGATGCAAACTGAGATGTGCTGGAAAATACTGCACAGCTTTGTCCTCCTCTTGCATGGCATTGGGATGGTAGAGCCCTCACAGGGATCAAGTGCTAATGTTCAAATGTAAGCTCAGGGAAAGCAGAGCTGTTAAACATTCTCACAGGATAAAAATTGCTTCCTGAGAAAATTGAAACCATCCTTCCCACCTACTTGTTAGCAATGCAGTCAAATTGACAAGAAAATAGTTCTCTTTTTTTGTTTGTTTGTTTGTTATTTAGGTGTTGTGGTCTTTATACAGGAGTTAAAATCTGTAATGTAGGGTCATATAATAGTCATAAAAGTATCTATGGAACAGATTCTGCCCCAGAGCATGAAGGTGAAGTAAATACTTGGAGCAGGTTAAGGTAATTCTCTGGTATGTGTCTTTCATGTGTCTTTCCTCTGCCCTAAACCTAGTATCTGAAATCTTAGAATTCTTCTTTTCATTGGTCCTTTCCTTTTATTGTTGTAGTTTTTTTGGTTTGTTTTTTTTTTTTTTTTCTTTCTGGACTTTTTCTGGTGTGTTAGTTCCGTGTGGATAGTTTTTCTTAGGTATCATCTGCATTCCTTCCCTTTTACTTGTTTTCTTTTATTTATTTATGCGTATCTGACACTACATGCTCATAGCACCTTTTATGCTCCACAGCTGACTTAATTTTAGTTTGTGAAAGATGCTAAGTGCTACAAAAGGACCAATATGTGAAATATAGGTGGATAGGTGGGCAACAACCTAGGGCAGCCAGCTTACAAAAAATCCCCAGACATATGTTGTCAGCAAACAAATGACAGGTCCCAACACATCTTACTTTTATAGAATTTCTGTATTTTTTACACGTTGCTCAATATTTATCTGTTTCACCAGCCTTGAAATGGGAACAATTCCTTTGAAAAATGGATTCAGATTATTTAGTTTCACTCTACTCTCTAAGTAGCAATGTGTCTTCTGCTAAAATGCTATTTTGTAACTAGAAGGAGGATCCTTAGTAAATTCTGTCCTGTGCCCTCTCTGTCCCATGAAACAGTGGGAAGTGCGTGGTTTTCTAGCAAACCAATGCTTTCCAGAATATAATAGTGTCAAGCCTTTTGTTCGTTAGAGGAACATGGGAGTCAAAGTTGTAACTGCTTTGGTCTTGCAGTGTGAAGGTTAGTATAGTCTAGACCTCATCTGGTAGAAATTATAATTTGAATCAAAGCTGTTGGCTCGGGCATGAATAAATTCTTTGTTCATAATCACTTACCTTATGTCCTTCCTGTGTGAGAAAAAGGATTTTTCGAGGGGTCTGTGGCATATGAATACCACATGTTCTGTGTAGTATGGATGAACACTAAAAAAGGAAAAAAAAGTTGGTATGAGAACTGATGCAGACTACGGCATATCTAGCGAAATACTCATTGGGGTCATTCTACAGCAGCTGTTTAGGCAGACAATTTGTCACATATTCAGCTTACCCTGAGCTTTCTCATCCATCAGTTCTGAGCCTGTAATGTGCTAAGGCTGAATGAGCTTGCACTGAATGTGTGTTTAAGGAATACCAGACAGCCCAATGTTTTAGTCTGTTAAAATTACTGACTTTCAGTTAAGTGCAATTAACAACCTTGATTGGGCTTGATGGGCAGGCTTTGTGAAAAAAACTTGCTGTTTGGGAGATAACTTGGAGCCATGCCGCAAATACACTCAAACCCCACTCAAACATCCTTTTGTGCCCAATCTGCCTTGGTAAATCTCAACCTTTTCCTTACCTGCTGTGCAGAGCCAAGCCATGTTTTATACAAAGCACTCTATACATCCTTTTTTCATTTGACCTTTTTTTTTTTTAGTTTTTCCATTGATGTGAATTTCATGTTTTTATGAGTTGAGTGACTGTATTGTAATTGTCCACATGTGCGTTATTACAAGGACTTCAGTGCATTAGCAATAAAGTGCACTAAGATCAGGACTTTACAGTTTAATTTTTCAGTTCTTTGAGGAAACAAGATTTTGCAGAGGCACACCATCATATGAACAAACAGTAAGAAAAAATATTTACTACTAATAAAGTGAACTTGGGCCTCGATCCAGTTTTTGACACTTATCAGCAATGCCTTTGCAAACTGACAGTATGCAGGATTGTTTCTGAATTTAGCTGACATAAGATATATTTTCAAGTCTGCATTCTTGTTGGGATCCCAAATATTCGAAAAGTAAATGACCTGGAAAGTTAAAAAATAAAAGTAACTGTGATGAAGTGGAAGAATGTGATATCGAATATATCCTGGTTGTTTGTGGTATTGTTTTTAAATATGACCAAACCCGTTAATTGTGCAAGTTAAACAGGTCTGAATCTGCAGGGTTTGCATATTTTTTTTGTTTTTTTTTTTTTAATAGGGAGCTGCACAGACTTGTTTTATTTTGTTCTATTTTACTATTCTTTCTCTGAGTAGTTCTGTAATGACAATAGAAACCTTACTGTTTTTGTAAAGTACCCGTAGCCTAAATATTTAGAGTTGTTTGTCTTTGGTCTGGGAGCCTACCTACCCTTTCAATCCATTTTTATATTATGAAATATTGAAGTTTTGAAGGAAATTTATCATCCTTTAGCTGAAGGAAGAAAATACATTGCTGGCAATAAATGGATGCAGCCATACTGCTATTGCTGAAATAACATCTGCTTATGGGACACACACACACATGCATCATGACTTTGATCCAGTATTTTTTCCCTACATCAGTAGGATTACACTGGGAACCATAACTTTTTCTTTTCTGCATAATACTGCTAAATATTCTCAGCAATTCAAAATCAGTAACATTTTATAAATGAGCATATCATATAAACTTGAGTACGTATTCCTTTGGACCTTTAAATCCTGCTTTCAGCATAAAGACAGATTGTTGATGTAGTAAATTAAAGCTGCCTTACTGCAGCTATTTTGTCCAATGTTCTTTCACAGACCCATATTAATATTTTATCCCCTTTAATATCATTACATGATGCAGGCTTAATTTAAATAGATTTGACGGGCCTGTTGGTTGGCTTGACAACCAGAGGGAAAAATTAATGTTCTGCATTTAATCTCAGCTCAAGGCGCTAAATTATTTTGGAGGTTGAAGCTGTCATGCATATCATGCTAAATTATTGAATGTAATAACTATTAGCCTGATGTCTATTTATAGATTTTTTTCTTTTAATTATTGTTTACTTCATGCATCTTCAGCTAATTTTGAAGGGAACATCTTAAATTTTACCCATGCAGTACACTACTACTATATCTTTTACAGATGAAGTGTTGGAGGTTGTTTAACCAGCAATCAAAAAGAAGATGATGGAGTTGTGCCGCGGCACGAGGCAATGGTGAGTTGCCACAGCCTTCCAGAAGGGTCCCCCGCCAGGGGAAGCCGCTTTGGCGCGGAGGGCTATCTGAGGGCACAGCCACACACACACAGCCTGATGTTACGGGGCACATGCACACACTCACGCTATGAAGAGTACAGTGGCGGCGGGCAATGAAGGAGGCAGGAGGGTTCTCCGTGTGCGGATCCACTGCAGCCTTTATTCCAGCAAGCCACTCGTAACAATGGCGCGGTAAACGGGAGCAGTGACGAAGACAAAACGGCGCCTCCTCCACGCGTTCCAGCTTAAGTACAGGGGTTCTGAGGGCCAAGGGTATGGGGCGGTACATAGGTGGGGCTAGAGAGAGAGGGACTAAGGGGTAGGAGCCAATAGGGGTATAATTCAAAAGGAAATTTCCAGAGATGGAACATAAGGGTGGAGAATGAGGGCACCGATCGCTGGCTGGTGAGGACTAGGGGACTATTTCTGGCTTGGGGCCATCCCACCAGCGAGCCTTCTTTGCTGTGGGCTTTGCTGGCCCCTTCTCAGTATCCCTGTGGGATACAACAGAGTTGGAAGTCTTTAAAGCTATGGAAACAGAAGAGCTTTTCTGCTGATGAATTGTGTGATGTACAGAAACCGTGTAACATACTCGTATGTTACAAATTATAGATCAAATATATGTAACTTTGAAAGTTCATAAAGGAAAGAATTGTTTTCTTATTTTTGCTATTACTGAAGAGACATAGATCCCAAGGAGGAATGGAACTGCTAAGCACGTAATAGAAACCCCAACTTAGAGCTTAAGGGCTGTTACCTGAAGAGTACCATGTGCTTTAGGAAACATGTAATGCAGGATAGACTGAAACATAAAATGTTATTAACAATTGTTTAAAGACTGCTATAATAGGAATGATCACATTAAAGCTTGAAATAATGTAATTATTCTCACTGATGATGGTACATGTTTGCATAGTTTTGCATCTCCTCTGCTGTCTTAATTTGTCATGCTAAATAATGTCAAGTAGTGTGAAAATGCATATATTCCTGAACAATGTTAGACTTACAGGTCTGTTTGTTTTGTGAGGGCTCTGAGGAGAACTGGTCTCTAGTGTGTATTACACATCACTGTCTTCTGAATTGCCCTTTCTATCTCCTGGCACAAAAGTCAGTTTCTCTCTGATCCCACTGTCTTTTATCCTCATCTCTTAAAGATTAAAATAAGAAGCTGTTTATCAGTATCATTTAATAGCAATCTCTATATGATGCTTTGTGGAGTCAAGCTTCTCTGTTTCTCTGAAGTAGCATGAATTGTGACCAATGGATTAGAAGGAACCATGAACATCTGGAAGGCATCCCCTTGCCATGAGTGGTGATGGACCAAAAATATTTATGTGCTACAAAACTATGTGTCCTTATCACAAAGTGATACCATTGTACTGGTTGTATGATTTGCCACATTTATTGTTTAGATGTATAGCAACAGAGAGAAGTCATCCCATGTTATGTCTTGTAAGGTACATTGCTTCAATATTAGAATACTTAACATAATAAACTGACTCTTCTAGACGTTGGTGTAATCAGAGTACAAGGCACCATTCCCTTGTTATTCTGAAAGAAAAATAAGTTAAATGCATCCTTCTACAAAAGCCCATATAAAAATTTATTGTTTGGATTTGTGTGACTTTGAAACAAGACAGAATGAACAAATACCTTCTTTTTTAATATAGTTGTAATTTAAGTAGTTCTGTTATTCCCTGTTTTGGCTGCAGTAGAACTATTTTTGTTTCCTTGAATTTTCCTTTGGTTTTTTTTTTCTTTTAAACAGCCTTCTAAACCCAAGCCCTTATCCATCTCACACCAACTCTTCAACTGCTGCAAGTTCACTCTTGTAGCATAGGACTTGAAATTTTCCTGTAGCAGACTCTATTGAATAGCCTGAATTATAAACAGGAATTGATAGATGAAATAATTGCCTTAGCATCCATCCACAAATGTCTGAAGCAAAGCTGGGGATAAAACCTTAGGCAGCTCAACTCAGTGTGCCTTGACCACAATCTTTGTTGACTCTAGGGGAAAGGGTTGTGTCCCTTCACTTTAAGAGCCAAATTGCCTTTTCTAACGATTTTCAGTTATTTGTTACAATTTCTCTTCTTTGAGATTGGAAAGGGGGATGGGAAGAAGGAAATACTTTCTTTTCTCTCTTGAACCCCTCCCCCTGCTTTCTAAAATTTTGTTATTTTTGATCTGATAATTATAAATAGAGAAAATAATCCTAATGCTAACATTATTATACAAGTCCTTAATGGACTTGTTCTCACTTTTCTCTAAAAGATATTGGAAAAGGAGGGGAAAGATTGGGGCAGGATTTTCTGATACATTATTACATCCATAGTCCTTTCCATGTTCCCAATATCACATCTCTGATTGTAATGAATACTAGGAACTTCGGAGGGTTTTTTGGTAAAAAAACCTAGCAAACCAGCAAACATTGAAAACCCAGCAAAACCCAAACCCTACCAAAAGCAATACAACACCCCCATGATGATTGTTTTGCAATAGCACGATAACTCCTTTTTGTGGTTTTGCAGTTTTTATACAGTCGTTTTCTCCTCCATGCATTCCAAAGGCATGTACTTAGATTTCAGTCACAGAAATACAGGAAAGACGGTTTTCCCTGGTTTTATGTGGGATTTTTCTTTTCCAGAGAAGCTTTAATTTGAACCTTAACTTCAATGTCTCTTAAAATAAAGTAATTTTTTTTTTTTTTTACCAAAGGTATTTGGTAGTCTTGAACTTGAATGTCAGGGTTTTAGGCTTTTTTTTCCTCTGCCTACCCCCTTTACCCCCCATAAATGTTAATTTGCATTATATCCAGTGGATAGCATCCAAGTGGATGGGTTAACAGAGTTCTCACCAGGCACCCTGCATTTAGCATCCATATGTATGTGGGCTTGTTACTGTTCAGATGTATTCCAGCATGAGCTCAGTTTTGATTCCTGCCTCTTATCCTTGGTATACCCTGCCTCCTGCATCAGTAGAGAAATGAAGTGTCTTAATTGCTCAGGCTTCTAGGACTAGTGCTGATCCTTTCCATACAGTGTCTTAGTTACTGAAGCAAGCTCTTTTTCAGAGCTTTTGTTTACTGTTTTCTGTGCTTCTCAGTGGACTAGAGAAAGTTGAAGATAAGTGTTTCTGTCTTTTGTAAAAGAGTATTCTGAGTGAGTACAGCTGGTAGAGGACACATGCAGATCCAGACAAACAGTAGGACCCAGTATATGCTTTGTTTGCTTTTCCACTATTTATTTATTTTTATTTGGTCTGATTCACATAAAATATGTCTTCTAGAAAAGATTTATTTTTTTTCCTTACATATGATTTCTCCTCGAAGTCAGGTAGCTTTTTCTGCAAAAATTGATGGCTGTTTAACCGTAAATAGAAGAACATTGAGTCTTGGTTGCCTGCTGGGGAGTATTACTGCTACTTATTTTACTACATTTCCTCTAATTTGTATCTTAAAATATTACTTTTTGTCATATTGCTACTCTTTAAATTCCTGATCCAAAATGGAGATATAAAGGTAGTCCACTAACTCTGAGTAAAGTTAGATTTATGGTCTTAGAAGTGCAGGAAATTCAGTCTTTAACCAAGATTATAAATAGCCCATAGACTCCTTTATTCATCACAGCCTGCCTTTTGCTCAGGACTGTGAAATGCTGATGAAAAAAAAAAAATCTATGGCTGTATAACAGGCTAGAACAGCTTTCTGGATGCAATATATGTCATAGCTTTCTGTGCCGTGTTTGTCTCTTTCTTTTCCAGGGAATTAACGTGACATGCCACTGTTAAACAGTTAGGGTATGTCTTCATAAGCAGATAAGAGTCTGTCCTTCAATCTTGTGAGCAAAATTGAATGAACTGAATATGATTAAATAGTGTCCTCTTTGGTTTGGTCAGCTAATGTAGCTTTATGTTTTCTACCCTGTGCCTAAACAGTTTTTCAATCATATCACACCCATTCGGCTGAGAACATGACTATAAAAGTACATTGAGTTTTTGCCTCATTGAGACCTAGCCTTAAATTAGTTAGTTGAGAAAGGGCTTGAGGATGCCAAGTTCAACCTTACTTACTTTAAAGTCAATGGTATTTTTGCTCTTAACCTCCAGAGGATCACAAACATGGTATAAGAACATGATTTCTCAAGCTATTTCACTAATTAAAAATTGATTTTTGGCTTTGTGTGGATTAAAGCAGCTACATACAAAGTTGTAGGTGGTTTTATGTTTCCACACTGAAAGCCCTGTTGCCATACAGCTTGTACAAGAACTGAGCTGGGAATAGTGGTAAACCTAATTCTGCTTTAAAAACAACATAAAATACTGCCAACAACTGTACAACAACTGTGTACACAAATGTCTTGTACCTGCAAGAACTTCACTGATTTTAGTATAGAACACTTAATAAAACAGGCAGAATCAGCATTAGCTACATTTCTTTTCCCAGGCAAAATCCAAGTTCTGACTGCATATCAACTTCTTTAGTTCTTCTTTCGGCTAAAATTCTTAAGTTCTTTTTGGGCATCTAGTTTGCACTGTCCATGATGATTTAAATTAGTTCTTCCCAAAGGAAGGAAACAAACACCTTCTGGATTTGATTGTTTGTTCCTTCTCACATGGAAAAACATGCTAGCTGTCAACAGACTACTTTACAGAAACACTGGTGCAGGTTACCACGCCCAGTATCTGCTCAGCAACATTTGGAGTCTAAGCAGATTTGTTTGCTTCTGAGCTGCTCCAGTAAAAATTTCTAAAAGAAGAACCTTTTTTCGTGACCTATTTTCAGTTTGAACAATGCATTGAAGCTCATAGTGATCTGAGAGGAAGTTCTGTCTGGACCATAAACTTATAGTACTGTTTAACTATTGAACAATTCTAATTATTTCTTTAGTAGATTCTCAGAAATTAATTCTCTTAATAATTATCTTAATAATTTTTAATTTTATTTTTAATTTTTCCAGGCAAGTGTAGGCTGGCAAGTATACAAGAAGTCTTCAAATCTGCAGTAGGAGTGATGCATGGTGAAGGTATGACTTGAATGTTGCGGACCCAAGACTGCCTAAATGACATCTCAGCTAAGCACTCACATTTAAAGCTCATCCAATGTAACTGCTGTTTATCATCCTACCCCTTTTTCCTCCTTGTATCTTACATTGCAGTGAGGAGAGTACAAGTTAATCAGCAGGGCGAGTTTCTGGTTGTAAGCTGTGAATCAAAAGGATGGACTGTCTGAGGAAGCTCTGGGCCTGTAGGGGGATGTAAGAGGTTAGATGTGCAACTCAGAGTCGTTCAGGTATTTTTGCTTCTGGATTCAGACAAGGATATGGACTAGATGCCCCCTTTAAAGCACTGCCAGGGCTATTTCCTGATGGTGCTGGCGTAGCCATGTTATACCTTATGGTGAGCACATCAGTATGGGTGAGTGCAGTATAACAAGGAAGAGAACTTGAACTCAATGGAATGTACTTCAACTAGTACAATGTATTTCTGTGTATCGTTCAGAGGTAGGATATATATGCATGCTTTTCAGCTTCCTACTATTGTAAGTACACATTGAGAGGTCATATTGGCTCAGGTTATAGCACTGAATTGAAAAATGAAAACAATGGAAAAAGTACTGTTGCCTCCTTATAATACATAGAAATATGACACATAATGATACTTGGAGTTAATCAGTGAGGCTGTAGACCAGGTGTGAACCAGTATTTTTAAGTCGTTGACCACAAGGAACATTTATTTACCTGCTTGTCCCCAGTGTAGCAATAAAATGTGTGGGTGTCCAGAAACATGCCAGAGTCGTCCTGCTGTTGTAGTGTTCTAGGACATGCTGTCCCTTTAAGTAGCTAGCTTTTAACACTGTTTTTAATGATTATGTGCTTAGTTACTTGATTCCTTAGCTTAAATAATTTAAGTAGAATATGCAGGTTAACTTCTATCACTTGTTTGTAGGTGGAAGCTGATGAAAATCCTTCTCATTTTGCAATTTTTCCTAGGGAAAGGGACAATATTTTTCATATTTCCTAGAGCAGCCAGCCTCTTTTCTATGCTGCTATTCAATAGGATGAACTAAGCTCCCTGAGATCAGCAAAAAAGATGTTTGAACGACATAGACTATTAAAAAGGATTAAAAAAAGTAGCTAGCTACACATTTTAATAGAATAGATATTTTGCTGGTGAAACATTCCTGTATAAGCAATTCTATTGCTTGAACTCCACAAACTTTAAATGCTCCTTTCATTATTTTCTGTAATTTCACATAATATTTGCATTTACCCAGAATTGCCAATGAATGAAATCTAGTCTGCTTTCATTTCTTAGCCCAGATCCTCCTATGCAGTCTTACCTTCTGTTGACCTACATTTGAAGTGCGGCTCTCTTCTGAAAAGCTGACACCGTCTGTGGAAAAGCATCATTTAAAATGGACTTACTGCTCACCATGCCCTCTTAGAGTGAAAAGTCAGCAAAAAAAAAAAAAAAAATAGCATTTCTGCTTTTTCCTGTGCACTACTTGGAGGTAATAATCTTGAAAAGAAATACAGGACATTTGCATTGTGTATTGTTGAGGAATGGCTGTTGAGCTTCTGTAAGAACATGGAAGGATATAGTTGCAGGAGGTGTGGTGGTGGTTTCACACACCTCAGCAAAGTGGGGTGGTGGGGTTTGTACCAGCAGAAAGATCTTAACCAGCTGAGGAGAGGCTGTTGGAAGGCAAATGAGAGACATATTCCATCCTTCATGCTGCCTAAGCAGTGCTGGTGAGTAGCATTGGAACACGGCCTGAAGGAGGTACCAGATTTTTTTAGCTTTCCTGGCTGGCTCACTTTCTTTGAAGGAAGCTTATTTGAAAGTGGCATTTATGTATGTATTGACTGGTGAGGAACATTCTGGATGGAAACACTAGCAGCTGTGGGGCTAGAAACATTAATTTCTTCTCTGATTTTCTTTTGAGTGTTAGCTTCCCTGTAGGTAGAGTAATACTATTTTTGGTATCAGTTCTGACTCCGAGTTTTCTTTAGCCATTATCAGGGCTGGAAGTATAAACAGTAGTAGGTGGGAAAGAGAATGGAATAACAAACTTTTGAGTATCTTAATCAAGAATCATTGGAGACAATTGGAGAGGGATCAAGAATAAAAGTAGTCTCAAGCCAGTAGAGATACAGAAACTCATTTGTTTAATAGTAGAATGACACAATCCATTTATGAAACTGTGGTGAGGAAATGGTAATGATGCTGTGCTTTGTGGAAGTAATTTGCTGAGAGAGATTTAAACAAATAAGTTGGATAAACTTTGAAAATATTTTACAAGATTTGAGACTTGCTCAAAGTCTTTTAAGTTGGTGGAACTCCTAATTGAAACCCTGTTATAATAGAGCACCATGGTAAGAAAAGACTGCCAGAACCTCCTGGCAGAATGTGGAAAAAACTGAGAATTCACATGCTGCAGAGTAAATCAGGCTGTAAACTGGGAAGGAAAATAGAACAATGATATCTTTGAACCTAGGAAGAACCTTCTAATTTAATTAAAAGAAGCTTGTAAGAAATAATGCATAAGATTTCACAAGAAAAAATGGTCATTTTCATGAAAGAACGACCTTTCTTAATCTCTGTCCAGGCTTTGGACAGATAACTGTCCAAAGTGAGAAGTGAGAGATGTATACTGAAGCCTGAAAGTAAGAATAGTACCTAAGGAGGAGCAAAATAAATTTTGTGCAGCAAAGAAAAGTGACTGTGAGAAGTTTTCCATAGAATTTTCTATCTAGTTACCAAACTATCACCTTGAACACAAATGAAACTTAGATGCTTCTAACTTTGCCCAGTCATGCAGAAACGAATACTCTGTAATGAAAGTTACGATAGAGGATATATGACTCAGTCACATTGGATCCAGAGTGGAGTTTGTGTCTTAGATTATGCAGTGGGAGAATATGCTTACTAAACATGTCCGTGAGCTAAATGGGATTGCCTCAGGAAACAAAACTATGTATTCTAGGGCTGAAAATAAGCCAAAAATTATCTCAGAAAGATAAGTTATCATGGAATAACATTAACTGCTGTAGATAAAGGGGAGAAAAAAGTCAAACTAAGTGAAATTATAGGAAATACTCTAGGACAGGTCAGATTTTCAGAAAGGACGTAAATGAAGCCATTAAGCAAAGGGTAAAACTAATATTTAGCATGGGTCACCGTGAGAAAGAAGTATTACATGTTAACATGTTTAAAGAAAGGTAAAGGACTTGGTCTAAAACTGAAGCATTTTTGTATCTTACAATTACTCAATGGTCTTTCATACGGTTATTTCCACATGCCAAGAATAATGTGCCAGGGTGCCACTCCTAAACAAGTTGTTTGAGCTATAAATTCTGTGCTGAATACTAAATGTCCTAACTGCCCATAATAGTTCTATTTGATCCCTATGATTTGCCCTACCAAAATACAGGGCATCCAGCGGCTGTTCTAGTGTGTGGTGCTGTCAGCTGAAACTCTGCTTCGTGCGAGACGTTATCAGGTTCTTGGTTGTGAGGTCACGCCTGTTACAACAGGAGAAACCTCAGTCAGATCCTATGCTACAGTGAGGGTTGATGTGACCTGCTTAGCTGAACCTGAGGACATCTGGCGACTTTTCACTGCTGGAGATGTTACAGGAGTATCTGTAACTTCAGTTACCCAAGAGGGCATTACCCATGGGGAACCACGTGACAGGAGTGCGAAGGGCTGAGCAAAACATCAGAGATTAAAACCGCAGAGGTACATCTTTTAATATGAATGGTACTATCACTGACTGCATGATGACTTTGATTTACATGTTGTTTTATCAAGACTCCTTTCTTTCAAAGGGAATGATTAGAGCTCGTTAGAGCCTGACAGATGGAGTTCCTTCCCTGCTTCTTATGTTTCCTTTTCAAAAGTAATTTTGGTTTATGTACCCAATAAAAATATATAAAAATCATAGTCACAAGATTATACCGAGTGTTTCTCTTGATTGCTTTCACCTAAAATACTGCAGGATGTACTCCGTAAGGCTGGTATCTAATATTACAGTTCTAATTGGATATGTTCTTTTCTCATCTGTATTTCCTCTTAAATATCAATGAAGTGCTTTGAAAATTTAATCAATGATATCAAAATGATATCAAATCAACTTTTCTTCCATATTTTGTTTTTCTGTTAAAAACCAACAAAAATTGCTTTATCTGCTAGTTCTAAATTGGCTAACTGCTTCTGCTGCTATTAAAAAGATAGTCATAAGAGACAGATGTGAAATCTTTTCTCCTCTCTTCATTATTGTTAATTATTATGGCAGTTCTATTTGCCTCAGATTAATCTGGCCTGTGAGTGGCCCCACTCAAAGAGTAAATATCAAGCTAATTCTTGAGAGAAGTTTGAAACTGTAGTTTGAGATACTTAAACACTTCAAAGTTTCCACTTGAGGATAAAATTTCTCTTGGCCCATGAGGAAAAGCCAAGGGATCCTGAATTTTATGCCACTCTTTCCTTGAGCCTCTGATATGATAATTTGGTAATGTACCTCTAATCTGGCTCACCAAATGCTTTTTGTATGGTGATACTATACATGAGTGCAGAATCCCACAATTTCAGACTCAGGTAACTTAGCAGAAGTTTCACGTTCTATTTGATGGCTTTTCTGTTCCAAACTTTCAGATTCTGATGAGGAGCACCTCATGATCATCTTTTTTCCCCCAAATGATCTACATTTAGACACATTAAAAATCTGCATAGATACTAGCATCTAGAAATTTTCATATCTTTACCATTATCTCTTCTGTCTTTTTAACTTTTTTTTTTTCTGAACAGAATCCTGACCTGTCACTTGCCATCTCACTCTGGTGGCATAGCAGGAAAAACACGTTTTCTCACAAATTCTATGATGAATTGATTTTGGGTAGGAAGCATCTTAAGGATGCTAGATTGCATAGCAGGTTTTTACACATTGAAAGCCATACTTTAAGCACATATTGCTGCTGTTTAGGCTGTTGGAAAAAATTGTATAGAAGTTTTGTTGTTCTGAAGAGGCAGCATTGTAGTCATTGAGAGGTCCTATGAAGTAACATCAATGGCATGTTCCACTGTTCAGTGCAGGGAAACTATTAGAAGATGTATTTAAAGAGGAGAAATCTCAAGTACTGTGTTTAATTTTATTTGATCCTGTGGATACATGTGGTCTTGTTGTGCAACTGCAGATATAACAGAATGCCTCTCTCCAGGGAAAGGAATATAAAATGATGATGCTCATATTTTGGGACAGTGGATATGACAGGCAGAGGAGAATGTCCTTACTTGCAATGGTCTAGTCAGATCTTTTCATCGCAGTTCTAGTTCAGAGACCTGTAAAATCAGAAATGACCAAGTCATTGCCATGAAAATCTGTATTTTACAAGTGCACTTTACAGTTACAGCTCAAGCTGAAAATAAAAAGTGAATTTAATCTTGTAAGAAGTGTTTGAAAGGATGTTTTAAGAAAAGTGATATGCAAATATGATTGAGGTTGGTAATTAGCTATAAATGCTTGTCTTCTGGGAAACTGAACTAGAGTAGAAACCAGAATGCCAAAGACTATCCCCTAAAAGGTTATAAAACATCAGTATTCTGAGATCCCAAGTGCTGGTATTTTTGGCTTTCATGAAGATTAGTTCATTTAATTATATTTAATTTATTGATTGAAATCAATTTAGTTGATTTAATTGTATTTAATTACAGTACTCAGTTTCTTGTTCAGAGTACTTTTGATTTATTAACAATTGTTGAAAATATTTGTCATACCCAAGATGAAATTCTGTCCACAGACATGGGTGGCAGTATTGGCATGGACTTGAAACAAATCGATCTCTTATCTACTAGATCCTCCTGAAAGAACTAATTATATTGTATTAAAGCAAGAAGTCAAAAAGCCAAATTTTCCATGAAATGATGGTGTACTTGTTAAGTCAGATTTTTGCTTATTAATATGTTAACAGCTTGGCTAACTCTAAAACAATGTTAGATTGCTCAGTTAAAGATTCAGAAGACAAGAAATGGCAGATCTTAGTCTTGTGCATATGTAATATAACAGTTCCCAATTAGATTAATATGTACTGTCTCAGATCATGCCATATGATGTTTAGCTGTCTAATTTATTGATTAGATTTTTTTTCCAAGCCTTTGTTATTCGTATAATTCAAAATTCATTGTTACATGAAAAAATCCATGTAATGTATAGAATCCAGAAAAAGTAAGAAGTCAAATCTTTCTTATGGGGAAAAATGTACCTTATCTATAGAGAGATCTTTTATGAAGTCCCTGCAAATGGGTCTTTTTATTTCCCAAATAATTGATATTGATGCTTTTTAATTTTTTACATCTTGTTTATAAAATGAACCTATGATTAAATAAAATTATTGCAGTTAAATTTTGAAGATTAACACTTTATGTATATATGAAGAGTAGATTTGTATTGATAGTTTTCTCTTGAGTCCAGCAGCCCTGCACTAGTGGTTTTCTGTGATCTCCAGTATCTTAAAGGGAGGTGAGGGTAAAGGTGGGAATAATTACTTCGCTAACAAAGTGTAATTTTATGATACCAAACTTCCACCAAGAGATATCTAGTACTCCTGAAGTGTGTCCCCTCTCCTCAAAATCCCCTTCACAGCTGAGTTAAGTAGTAGAGATTGGCACTAATGGTCATATTAGAGTAAATTGTATTGGAACGTTGAACGGAGAAATGGAAAGAAGTGAAAAAGACATTGATTTTTATCCATATTCACAGTAATTTTTACCTCACAGTGGTAATGGTAAAGGGTAAATATACTCTGTATGTAATGGAAGACTGCTTTTCCCAGCTGTTACTGCATTGGTGCTTGCAATTCTAGTATATTAGAGGATTTTTTTTTTTGAGGGGTCTAAAACAGAGCCAGAACTCAGATTTTCTCATTGTGTGTTTTTAAGTTTTAAAAATATATCTGATTTGAAGCCACAGACACCTTATTTGGAAGAAGAATCACGCTGATGCTTTACGTATGTTCATGCCTGTGATTAAAAGCTTTTTACATATGCATCTATCTCCTTTAGCTGCTCTGCTGTCTCTTGGAGAATAACAGTGCTATCAAAGTGACAAAGGCTGGGTTGTACTCCTAAGGGAAGTAATTATAGCAGCACAGAGCAGAAGGTAAAATTATCATTTGTTTGCTATTTTATAATGCAGTGCCAAATATTTATCATAGTATTAGTAAAAAGGCCAGAAACTTTATGTAGCTTTTAGAATATAACAGTAAATGAACTCGTACTGCAATGAAAACCTATGTTTTCATGAGACCCAAAAGACGTATGTTCTAACAATGATTTAGTCACAGTATAAAATATTCAAGATGTAGTATTCAGTTGTCTAGTTTTATACAAAAAAATTGCTACTTTCATCCATGGGTACTCTTACATGTTTGGAAAGACCATTCTCAGGCTAAACTCTGTCAGGGTTTACTGTATCAGAAGGGAGATGTCAGACATACGTCAGAGGTAGGTAGTGGTTTTAGTTATCTGAATGGTCTTGATCTGTTTATTTACCTATGTCAGTGTAGAGGAATATTTTGTTAATCTGCAGTTATTTGAGATAGTCTGGACTATGGCAGTAACAAGTTTGATCTTTCATTCTGTACGTACTTCACAAGAGACCGCTATGGTTTTGTGTCTTTTCCTTATTTTCTTTACTGCCCTTTATGCAGTGTGCACTGTGCTCAACACAGGTAGTTAAATATTTGGTCAGGGCATAAACTACTTATTTCAAACAACACGTAGGTGAGCTCTTCTTGCAAGTTAATGCACAGAGTGATTATCCTACTTTGAACACGTATAGCCATGGGAAAGACACGGACCTTGGTCAAAGCACATATTTTGTTCATATTTGTCAGCCTCAATGTTATTTTCCCACTCTACATTCCTCTGAAATCTTATCTGTCTGGCTGGTGAAATTTGGAGTTGTAACACAGCAGATCTTCAATGTGATTTTGGTACAAAGATTGTTAAAACTCCAGTCTGGGTTTCTTCTACTATGTTCTACAAATACTCATTGTAGCTCCGTGGATAACAACTATAGCTCTTGAGCTGAGGTAAGGGGAACAAAAAAAGGCATAAATAAGAATAAGCATGAAGTTCATGCGCAACTTTAGGATCCATATATTGAAGTATGTTATTAATTGATAAATTCACCCTTGATGAAATCTTTGGTAAACATTCATGCCAGCTGCTAATGACTCATGCTCATACACTGAAACTAAAACCAGGAAAATAATGCTCAACTCTGTAGACCATTATGACTTAATTGTTGTATTGAATAAATTTGGTGTATTATACTAATACAGATCACAACATATCAACAAACACGGTTTTGTATTGATTATATATCACAATTATATATATATATTATCAAAAGTAATTGTATTGCATGCTTTTTAAACTTGGTTCTGATATTGTCTTAAAGAAGAATCTGCTTTCAATAAATTTGGAATAAAAAATATTTAGCATTAGTTGTTCGTAACGTGCTCCAAAGTACATTCACCTTATATTTAATCAGTGTGCATGTATCCCGTAAGAAAAAAAAATCTTGATTTTCAGATCACTGGGTTTAAGCACCGGTCTATAGATTTTGAATTGAAGTCTCTTGAGCAATGAAGCATTTCTTAAGTATGTTATATGGGAAGATACCTTTTTTTAGTAAATGTATGCATACGATTAATGTGTTTTTGTATGGATAAAGCGAGTGCTGTAAGCAGTAGTAGATTCCAGGTTGTACTTCCAGATGGGGGCAGCATTGGTTTAGAAAGAAAACCAAGAGTCAGGTAGTCCCAGACTGTTCCCTGAGAAAGCCCTTGACTGTTCCCTGATAAGCTCCTGAATCAGACTAATAAATCTGTGAGTTAATAAAATGTTAGTCAGATCAGCATGCCCCATAATCACTGCTTCTTGATCCACTTGTCTGTCTTTAACCAATAAAATTATTTTAACAAAGGATTCATCAAAGAGGAAATTTTCATAGGGAAAAAAATACAGGAAAGCTGAGAACCAACCATGCCTTTTTCCTTCTTTAGCCCTGGTAGATAGTTTATCCTTAAAAATATGCAGCTATTGTTAATCCTGTCAGGAAGCTAATTCTTGGCATTGCAACTCAAAATATTCTTCAAATATCACCCTGTGTTTTCCAAGAATGTCTTATTGCCAATGTTTGGTTATGTAAAGGATTGGAAGAAACAAGGCTGGTGATGTAGTAGATCGAAGATGACTGAGTTTACTGCCAAGAACCTTCAAAAGCACCGTCCTCTGGGTGTTGTCTGTGGTGCATTTTTGGGTTTTCCATAGAGAGAAATTCCTTCAGTCAGCCAGGAGTTTATGCACACTGACCTCCCCTGTCTCAAAGTATCACTGCAGCACACGGAGAGGTATCTTTATTAATCCTGGAAAATGGGGAATACCTTGAGTAAATGGCAGGAAAAGGAACAAAGGAAAAAAGATAAAACAGCAATTAAATCTTATTTAGAATCTGTTACAGGTACAGCCTAGACCAATTTCATTGTTTGGAACTAGATCATATTTCTTCAGTTTAGTTCATTGTCAGTGTTTCCATAGCATAAAGATAAAAGCTGCCCAAGGCTATTGAATTTTTAACGGCAATCTGAGGAAACTTTTTTTTGCAGCTTGTTTTTCTGTGGTTAGAGCAAAGTGAGAGGAGAGACATCCTGTGTCTGCTCCTGTAGAATTGACAGAAGAATTAGTCTTGAAACCTGCTGCCAATTGCTTGTTCATTTGTTAACTGGAGGAATCCATTCCTTATTCAGTCTGAAAATGGAGGTGTGGCAATCAGAAGATTTGCATCTTTCTTTGTATTACCAAGAATGGTGATCAAAGCCTTGTAAGAATAATTGGTGACACTTGCTGCAGAAAATTTCTTCTTTCAAACAGATTAACTGTCAGCTATAAAATTCCCTTCTGACACAAAAGCAAGCTGGAGAAACGTATTTGTAAAACTTTGCCTTTCTGTGCATAAAGTTTTTGTGAAAGTGTACTGTAGTGGTTTTAGTTCACCTCTGTATCTTTTGTGAGAGAGCAGATTTGGAGGAATGCAAAACAGGCTCAAACTTATCAAGAAAATGAAAAGTTTATTAACAGAAATAAAAGAGGAAAAAAAAAAATAATAAGAAAATCAAAGCAAAATCCCTCTTTTCACTTACACCCCCCTCCTCCTTTTCTCCTTCCCTAAATCAGCACAAAGGATAACATCACATAATTATTAAGTCAGTATTCACAATTTTAAGAATCCTTCTATCGAGTGAGGAGAAAAGATGGTTTCCTTTACAATCCGTGGTTTTCCAAAACCGTATCAGCCTCAGTACAACAGCCCCCCGCCCGGGAAATAAAGCTGTTACCGGGAAAACACCTCTCCCATGGATATGGGATCACATGGGCCACAACATGGGGTAGTCCTTTTTTAAGGGTGAACAGCTTCTAGCTTAAAGCAGCAACTCGCTTCTCCACAGAAAATCTTAAAAGTTCCTTATATCTCTGCACATTACAGCTTCTCACACTTCTAGGCACTTTATGATNCCTGCTGGGACGCCAAACCCCCCCAAAGAGTGAGGGCACTTCCTCTCCCTTCACCTTTATATATGGAAATTTCGAAAAGCGCCACTGGTCAAACGAGCTGTCCATCAGCTCAGGCTCAAACCATCACATGTACATAACCCAGGGCATTTGGCATATATGTATTTAATATGTACACTTATATATAATATGTATATTTAATATATGCATTCATATTTAAGTGTGCATTGTTTGGATGTACAAAAACCCCCAGAAGTGTGTTATAATGGGGATGGAATTTTGATTATGACAAGTAGGGAAATGACACATTTCTCCTCAGACATCCCTGCTTTCATATTGTGTGCCACTGTGTTTGTATGTGAAGAATTCCACAAAAGTGTTTGTGACTATGGCTTTTGGCTTTGTTATGAGTGGACGCAAGGTCAACAGAGCAAACACCCTACTCTTTTCCCTCCAATTTTGGCGGTAATTAATTATAAAGGTATGTACCCATGTCAAACATTATCTGAGGAAACTCATATGCTTCATGCTATTTGCCGCACATCTTCAGGTTCTGAAATGCCACCGTGTGTTCTGGGACAGCTCATGTAACAAAAACACATGTCTCTGGTACAGCAAAGGAGATTGAGGTCTAGATAAGGTTGAATAAGGCTGAAATCTTTCTGGATGACTGAACAAATTAACTTGATTGGGACTACTTTGAGTATTTCATACCTTTGTATGTGCAAATCCTGTTGAACATACGGGATTGCAGGCAGCAGATGTAAAATTACATTATCTTCAACCTTTGTGCAAGAATTGCAAAAATAGTAATTTTGAATTGCAATTAGAAGAAGACTAAATCCAAATACTTCCTAGGGAGAGAAAGGCTAGAGGCAAGGTGTGGAGGCACCATGTTCATATTGCTTATTTAATGTCTGGGTCTGCATTGCAGAGGGAAGTTGTGAATACAGCATACAAAGGCACTAGTGAGTAGTCTTTAGCCAACTTAGCTGAACACTGATGCCTTTAATGCCATGGTAATATCATCTTCAGAAAGGGAGGTAATATTCAAAGAGGTTGGTGGCGCTCTTTTTACTGAAAATGTCTGAAACTGTGAGAACGGGTATTAAAAATGCAGACTAATATTCTTTAATGTAACACAACTGATGGTAAATTTGAGAACCATCTCCCTAGATGGGTGTCTTGTGCACGTGTTATTCCTGGTACGACTTAATAACGGCACTATTTATGTGGTCATTGTTAGAAGTGCTTTCAAATTCTCAGAAATTCCTAAGAGAGTAAAAGAGGGGTCTGAAATGACAGCATTTCTTCTTTTACCTTATTATGGTAGATAGGCTGTGGTTGTAAGACGAATTTATAAACCTAATAATTTGCTGGATTTTTTTTTTTAAGGATAATAAAATCCCTGGTTTTTCTTGCATTTGCTTCAGGAATATTACATATGAAACAAAACAAAAAAAGGCTGCAGATATTTCAAGATATTTTGTGGCTATGCATATCTGCAAAAAATGAGGGACCTAGCAGAGCACTAAATATTACAGTACATAACAGGATTTTCTTGCTCTTCCCTTTTTGTGGTACATTCTTATAATTAGAACAAGCGAGCTATTAAACAGACATGGTTGTTTTGATTGCTCAAAATATTCCTAATGTTTTATGCATGCAGGTGGATTGCAAATGTATCATGACTAATTTATTTCTCAATTAATGTTAGGCCATTAACTAAAATATTTGTCTACTTGGATTTTTTTTTTAGGTAGTAAACTAACTCTGGTTTTATGAAGATGCATTTCAATTTCCCCATTGAAATAATATTTGTAGAATAAAAGGGCTTTATCAGATTTATCTTGGTGAAACTCCATTGACATTGGCCATATCTGACAAAGTCCACCGGGTTTTATTGTATGTGATTGACTGGAGTGATCAGTGACTGAACTCTACTGTTCTCCATAATTTCAGGATATGAATAACATTCACCAATGTTAAATGGAAGTGGAAAGATAAATGGAAAACCAGATCTTATTGTCAAAAAGGAAATTTGTGTAGAATGTAATTTTTAAACCATGTTTGCTGTGTTTTACGCTTATGGAAGCTTCTCTTTACTTTTGCTATTCAGGAAACCTTTAGTACCATAGCCTAACAAATTGTTCAATTAAGCCCAAAACAGATTATGAGGAAATTTGTACGCAAGGAAGATATGACTACCTTGATATCTTTAGTTTATGACATGTTCAGTGCTAGTAATGTGTATAACTCTTGATTGGGGAATAGCAGAAGAGGGTTAGCTTTTGTCATACAGCGTTTTATGCTCAGTTGTGGGGCAGAAGGGGAGGAGATGGGCAGTGTGTTGCCTTTAGACCTTTTATTTCATCTTTAACTAAGAAGTATAGTTCATGTCTTTATGGTATCTTCTTTTAAGCTACAGGCTGATTTCTTCTTTTCATGATGTGTACAAGGCAGAGTGCTGGTCCTTTCAAAAGACGTCTTATTTTCGCTAACATAAGTGAAACCAAGTGTGTCTGAGATGCAGCGTGGTGGTACCAGGATGTTGTGAAAGCTATCAAGAAGTCAATTGAAAATAGAAAACACCAGGGAATTTCTGGTGGAAACTTTTTCATCACAAAGGGCTTAATAATGTTGGTATCAATCAAGGACTTTGGTGACCCTGATCTGTATTTTTGCTTCTGGTCAAGAAGCAAAAGTTGCTAAGGTATGGGAAATCTGGATCCAGGTGAGTGACCAAGTACTGATTTCTGGTCTTGCAGCAGTCTCTCCTTAACTTTATGTTAAACTTTCTGGAAAATGCCTGTTTTATCCTCATTTAGAACAAAATAAACTTCTCAGCATTGAAATATTTTCATTGAAATGGCATTTTTATTTTCATAGCTGATGTACAGGTTTTGGCTGGGGTAGAGTTAATTTTCTTCATAGTAGCTGATATGGGGCTGTGTTTTGGATTTGTCCTGGAAACACTTTTGATAACATAGGGATGTTTTAGTTATTGCTGGACTCAAAGAGCTAAGGTCTTTTCTGGTCCTTACCCCACCCCGCCAGCGAGGAAGCTGAGGGTGCACAAGAAGTTGGGAGGGGACACATGGGACAGCTGACTCACACTGACCAAAGGGATATTCCAAACTCAACCCATGAGTCTTCTCACTTTTGCTCTTCAGATTCTCTCCCTGATCCTGCTGGTATGGGAGTGAGCAAGTGGTTATGTTGTGCTTAGTTGCCAGCTATGATTAAACTACACCACCTTCCCAGTCATTAGAACCTTGCGATTATGTTCAAGCTCTCTCCAAGGCAGCATCTCCTTTCCTGAGGGCATAGAAGCTAAACCATATTTTATTGTTTCTTCTATCTTTATCCTTCTTCAATGCAGGCCTCTGTCATATATTGTTTCTACATCTCTTTGCAACCTTTCCCCACTCATATATTGGTTTGGAGAGCTGCTCAGTAAACCAGACTTAGCAGTCAGCTTATGTCTGGAAAAATAAAAAGTAGAAATGCCTACCCCTTTTATCATCTCTCCTACTTAGTGTGTATAGAGTGCTTAGACTGGCAAACTCTTTACGTATCCTCTAGGTGGCAGGATGAAATGTAATGTCTTAATAATAAAAGCTATGTCCAAATCCTAACCTGAACAAAGCTCAGTTCAATGAGGGTTTTCTTCTCGAGGTAAAACTCAGCGAAGTGTTTTCAGGAGCATTTGCTGAAGTGCAAAGCTCTTCAGCTTTGCCTGGAAAGCATAAAGAGTGACATTTGTGTTACCTACCTGTGCTTTGTATTTTTCATTGGTTAGTATTCATTAAGTCTGCTAACTGGAAAGAAGTGTAATACCAGTTAACAACTTTTCACTTGGGACAATCTCAAAATTAGATTCTGCAATCTCAAAATTAGATTCTGGGAGGCTTTTTGTTGTCTTCAGAAGCGATGAATTTGAACCAAACTTATTGACCCTTCCAAAAGATATGTTCCATTTAAGCTTTAAAGCATTTTGAACTGTTTCTCAGTTCAAGAATAGACTTTGAGATATACTTTTTTAAAAATTTAAACAATTTCTAACATGGTGATTTATTTTTTTAACCAAAAGTTTCCTGTTCTCATCTTAGCTTTCTGTCTTTCTCAAATGGTAGTGAGTGCTTTGCAAGACTGGAGGAGAATGGAAAAAAAGTTCTGTGAGCAATATCTCTTGTTCCCTTTCTCTTTTTCCTTTTTTCTCTGTTTTTCCTTGGAGATCTGTAACAATATTATAATTTTTGTGGCCTGACTAGATTTTAGATTAAGGTAGATAGCAAATTTCCTAAGCAGCAGCTTTTCAAAGAATTTGAACCATGTCCATAGAGACAGTTCCTCTAAATTTCTCCATTTCTTCCCAAAAGTGGAATGTTACTACGCCACAAAGAAGAGAACTTGAAAAAGAACCTGGAAAATTATTAGCTATACCATTTCTTGTAGGCAAAAAAACCAGATGTGGAGTAGGGAATTTCTCTTACCTTTGAAACTCCTGGCTGTGTACATGCAGATTAACTTTGTAGTGGTACCTGTAGTTCATCATTAAATAGTTCTATGGTCTCACTGAATTTTTATGGTGTCATGAAATATCTAATTAAATCTCTTGTCATTTTGTGGATTTTAAAAATGTAAACGCCTCTCTATATACACACAAGGAAAACACGAAAGACAAGAAAGTATAGAATTCAGAAATGACATGATTTGTGAGCCAAAAAAGCAGCTATTTAAAACTACAGGATGACAGTTTCATAGATGAACATTGTGGTAGGAATATCGTTATCTAAAGAACTTCAAAATTTTATTTTCTTATTTCTTCTTTATTGGTGAAGATAAAAAATGGGATCAATATCTCCTACAGAAATGGTACTACTCTTAGTTAGTCTCTTTATATAAGGAGATTTAACTAAAACTTGTGCCTTCAGTTTTTGAAGGTGGCTCAGTGGTAAAGTATGTCCTTTTATGGACTTCTCACGGAGTACATATTACTGTGTAGAATGACCTGAAGAAAGAATTTTATATGCCTTGAAAATCTGGGAGCTGGGTGCGGGGGGAGAAGAATAATACTGAAAGTTGCTTAAATGTTTATCAGAGCAAATTTGTGCAAGGATGGTGCCTGTGGGAAATTTGGCTGGTGAATGGAGCTGCTCTAAGTCTGAACAAACGTACGGCTGCATTTCATGTCACATTGAGTACACCTATACTTACACCAACCAGGAAAAGCAAAGGAACAAACAAATGCTCTTTCCATTCATTTTCTTCCACTCTGCTGATCTTTAAGATGGCCATTATGGCTATGGGCACAGCTTTTTTAGTGAGCCTGATACGTGCAGTGCTCTACTTTATGCCTCAGATGTTGGATTTTGATCTTACTGGTTAACTTTCTTGGGATGAAAACAAATATTTCTTCTCCATAAATCAGAAATTTGATAAATTTTAAATTTTTGAATTTATCGTTAGATTTAAATCTTAAAAGGTATCTGCTGTGTTCTGTTTGTTACCCTTACTCAGCACTTTTCATGTGCCCTTTCTTTTAAGAGCAGGAAAGAGCCCAGTGACTCTTGCAGGTTAAGGGTGTTGTCGGTGGAGATCAGTGTCACACTGGTAATGGTGTGACTGAGCAGAGAAGATGTGGTCAATGTGACATGATTGAGAGTGTCAAAGATTTCATATGTGTTACTTCTCAGAATCTATTTGCTATTTCTTTGGTTGTCTTTTCTGACCCACTGCATGAGTCTTATTTGATGTCTCTTGTAATCATTAGTGAGAAGTCCTGAACCACTTTGCTTACTGGACAGATGATCTAGAAGAAAAAAGTCTTTATTTCAATCCTTATGGTGTATAAAATTACTTGCCCCAAGTTTGCTACACAAGAGTAAGGGACAAGAAGAAAGAGCAACTTAAAAATAACCCAAACCAATACCCCAGTGTTTTTAAGAACTTGTGCAACCTTGTGTGGCAAGTTTCACACACACAAACTCTGACATTTTTATGTATGCCAGGTGTGTACACAAGTGTGCTGGAAAGGTGAAGGTGGCCCGGGTTCCTAACTAGGTGTCCCTTTCCATTCTAAATCATATTTAGAACAAACACTTATTTTTTTGTCTGTAGGAATAGGAGTAATGCAGCTGTTTGGAGACCCAGGGGAAAGTTTGAAGCTGTGGGCTCCAGTGAGTACACTCAGCACAACACGCTTTGCTGTGGCAATAGGCCCTAAACAAAATAAAAAAATAAAGCCTTCTAGGGTAGTTTTTCCCCATAAACAGAAATAATGGATTGTGACTTGCCTGATAGTTTTCAGGAGCTCCAAACTCCTATTACAACCTGTTGGTTAAAAAGAAATATGCTTTATAGAATTCCACTAAGAAAGGTCTGCTGTTGTGAAAATGTAATTCTGTGTTGGTTTATATATTATACAGTACTGGAAATTTAATATGTAATTCATCATATGCAATTGATGCAATATTGTGTTGCTACTCCATGCAGCTAGGGGCAGCTGGTGTTCCTTAGATAAGCTTTTTGTGAATAAAGTAGGTGATTTTAACAGAATCTGCTGGGTGAATCATTGTTAAGAGATTAGGAACCCAAAATATTGAAGGAAGAAGCCTCTAGGAAAATGATTGCCAGTTGTTAGATAAAAGAATTATAGTAACGATGTCGTCCATAAACTTCATATCTGGCTAATTATTCATAATCTTACACTCAAAGAGGAAAGTGGAAAGGGAGATAACGCAAGCTATTACTGTAAATGTTAGGACTTACTGGAGGGAATGGTCTGTTTCCATCTTACCGTATTGGCTGTAGACTTTCTATGTGTGGAAACAGTAAGATGGAAACAGATCATTCCCTCCAGTAAGTCCTAACATAGTTGAACTGTATCAACGAGGCTGTTTGTTGTTTACTGTAATATGAATGAACAAGGCCTTCATGGATGTTCATCAAAAAATAAAATCAGATCTTAAAGTGAGAGAGCTATATCAGCTTATTACTTTATGCCACCACAGAATAAGTGGATTAATAAGATGAACAATAAAAGACTGGATAAGAAGTCTTGTTCTGGAGAAATAATAAGAAAATTAAATCTTTCTTTGACAAATGTGTGTAAGCAGCCTGTTGTGCCCGAGTTTTACAAGCTACTGAGAACCTGATACAATGTTGTATGTTGGACGTGATACAATATCCACAGCCTTATGACGGGCTCTAGAATGAATGTCAACTGTGATTACAGTTTTCTTGCTTCTGACAATTTGTATCAGATTTAACCTCTCTTGGAGTCTACTTCTTCATTTGGTTTTTAGGTTAATATACACAAAATGGGTGTAGTGTCTGCTTACACTTTACTTTTATGAATGTTACTTAAATATCCATGCTATCACAATGATAGTCCAAACCATTCCTGGTACAAAACATAGATAATTGATACTCCAGGAGCAGGGAAATCACAGTTAGAACTGAATAAGCTGCTGTCTCACTGAAGTGTCAAATGTGACTTATTTGTGCAAAAATGTAGAATTTGATAATGGTTCTGAATTGATAAAATTTTTTAACCTCTTATATTCCATGCATACTCCTCTTTGCTAGGAGGCAGTTACTGATATGGTATTAAAATGCTAATATAAATTTGACCTAAGCTTTTTCTCATCTCTCCATTCTGCTCATGTGTTTTACAGTCAATATTACTGCAGCTGCCTCTTCTTATCAAGTGCAGGTGTCTTAAAGGAGAACAAAGTTCTGAGGAATTCCCCCTTGAGACACAGTCTACTCAATCAGAGCCTGGAGAAATTAGAAATGGCGAGTGAAAATGCAAAAAACCCCTGTGTGGGTGAAGACCGGATAATTGCAGTGTACATGAGCAAGCAAGTACTCACAGACTTGGTTACTGACTGTCACAAAAAGACAAAATGCAATTAAATGGCCCAATTTCCTGAAATAGGAGCTCTTTACGGAGTGCATGCAGTTGCACACACTAAACTAGTTACACAGGCAGCCTTTGGCCTGCACATAGCCATTGAGATACTTACCCTACTACATAAAAGGCATTCATCATCGTAGTAGAGGTCTACAGTGTGATTTCAGGGAAATGAAAAGGAAAAATTGCTTGATCAGAACACATTAATTTTTTTTTTTTCAAGTTTACCTTACACTTTTGCCTTTTTTTTGCTTATCTTAGTTCTAGGAATGAGAGGAATCTGCATCTATACAGTTGTATGCCAGATGTTTTAAGTTCTTTTGTATACAAGGAAAATTGTATTGCTCTGAAAGTCTATTACAATAAGGATTATCTTTAGTGGTGGGGTTGAGAACAAATGTGGGACGTTTGCCTTTCCATCTGAATGAACTTCTCTTGCAGTTTTAAAAACTCTAATTTTGTGTAGTCCTTTTTTTTCTCTTTTAATCTTCTGGGAGATATTGATGTCAATGGAAGATAAAGCTGTTAAAACTAGTGTAGTATATGACTCTAGAAATAAGGGGAGTAACTGACTTTAACACCATAAAATATTTATAGTTAATTCTGCATGCTAGTATTTTCAAACTTCGTGCTTGCTGTTCAATGTGCAACAGTGGTCTGAGTTACAATCCACTTAATGATGTTAGAATATGGTAAACGAGCATTATGCTACTGTGAATATTTGAGCTAAACTATGCACTTGAATTTGGAGTTTTTGCCATTAGAACTGACCAAGCAGGTGTTAAGAAAGTTTCTGCCCCTCCACTACAGCTTTATCTTTACATTAAAATAAAGTTGTCTATTATAATGCCCTGGTGATGGTTTTCACAAGCCAGTTTGGGGACGTAGGATATCGGGTAGTCAGAAGTCAGTATGGGGGAAGAGGCTGTTCTTGGCAGGGAGTGATGGGTAGCAGCCAGCACCAGTAGCTTGCTCAAAGCAGGTCTGTGTGCTCACTGGTGTGACCCTGGGACCCTTAGACTTTGTACCAAACCTATCCGTAACAACTGTTGAGTCACGTACAAGCTATCCAGCAACAATCACACAGATGGAAAGTTTCTTCACAGTGGAGTTACCTTGAGAAATTTTTCATTTTGGCAATGTTTGGGGATTCTCTAATGCTTAGCCTGTGGGGAGGCCAACCAAAGAAAGTGCAGGCTGCAGCAAGAGCATGGCTGTGTTTGGGCAGTGACTGTGAAGTTTACTGGGTAAGGCTCAGCCAGTGCTTATGGTGGAGAGAAAGCTTTGGGTCTCAGTCTTTGCAGGGCTGTACAGAGGCTGTCAAATAATGTAATGCCGTTCTTTTCAAACGTGTCATTTTTTGAGAGAAAGTAGTAAAGAGAAACCAGGGAAGTCAAACACAGTTTATGTTCTAGAGATACAAGATAGACTTTATCTCTATCATAACTGTGTTGAATTTTACTGGATTTGTCTTAAGTGAGGTTCATCAAACATTCACTCTAGATATTGTATGAAAAAAGAAGTGTGTGTGCATTCAAAAGTCTTTCTGGCATGCACTTTCTTCCTTGTGATTTTATAAAGTTTTGAATGTAATGTTCTTGGTTCAGATGGGATTTCTTTTTTTTTTTTCCCCTTTTTTTTTTTCCCCTTTTTTTTTTCCCTTTTATGTTGTGGCCATGTGATCTCCGCTGGAGCCTGAGATGTGGCTATGACTGACAGCATCCCTTAAGCAAGGGACAGTGAGTGAGAAAAAACTGATTACCTTCACTTTATTGTGTGATAATTAAAGCTGTGATCTAATTAACCTTCATTGCCATCATGTGGTTCTTCTGAGAAAACTATTTCTTAGTGGCATTCCCTTGCTTAATCAAAATTGCAAGGAAGGGGATAATTCTGAACTAGGATTTACCTGAATGGTTTTGAATATCCTTCTCTGTAGCACTGCCATGTGCCATCATCCTCCTTACCTCTAGCTTTATTGTTTTTATGTATTTGTCATCCTAAATTTACACTGGAATTACATATTTACCTTGGAAATACAAAGCCATTTAAGTCCTCTGAAATTTTCTTTGCTTAGGAAGATAGGTTTTTAATGCCTAAAATGGGATGGAAGCAGGTGGAACTTAGGAAACACGCATTTCAAGAAACTGACTTAGAGCAACTGATCTTAGAAATGTGATTGTAGTGAAACTTTTCTTGCCATACCTTTTCTCTTACATTTAACAGGATTCAAAATGATGTGAAGTTTCCCTTACTGAGGCCATGTCTGTCTTCCTCCCTTTTTTCCCAGTGTTTTCTCAAGGATTTAAAGAGGCAGAGAGGGATTCATCTTTAATGACACCCTTCATTTGGACTGCAGCATGCTGCTTTCTAATTTAGGGTGCAATGCCAGAATCTTTCTTAGCTAAATTCTGAAGTGCCAGCTTTAGATTTAATGTCAGCAGTCAGGAGAATGACTCAGAGGAACTCAATACCACAGATACTCAGCTTGGCGGAATTCAACACTGGAGATTCCAAAGCAGGAAGAAGAGTGTTTAGGGGGAAGCAAAAGAAGGAATAGAAAAATGAGCAAAATTGTATGAAAATTACAATTGCACATTTTCAAGTGATAGAAATAGCTTTTTTTTTTCGGTGGGAAAACACACAAAACAGGAAAGAGATCAGGAAATCATGATGTCTTCCTAGAACTAAGATGATCCTAGGCATATTGTTTTCTCTACAACAATGTGGATTCAGCCAGGCAAAGTCTGTGATTTATTTTGATTTTTGTAAATCACTATATATGATTATTTAGCAGCAAAAACCCCCATAAAACTCTCACAAAGAAAGCTAGTGTTGTTACTTTTGGCATTGTAAATTCTAAAGAAAAGTCCATTGTGGTTTTGTTCTGTAGATAATATTTAAATAGAAAAGTATATATCATTAACATCATCACACAATGGTACATTTCAACCTACCTGCTAAAGATGAGAAGAACAGAAGAGTTCAGCTGTGAACTAACTTTATAAAGTGAAATCACTATATAAAATGACAGAGTGGTACATTTGAACACTGGAGTAGGATGATCCTATAGCCTTTTTTCAGTCCACTAATGCCAGAAGGAACCTAAAATATTCTACCCGTTCTGACCTGCGTGGAGCAAAGCTTTTAAACACACACTTTGTAATAATCTTGCTATTTTAAATCCATAGTGATTTCTGTTAGTTCAGAAAATAAAAATAAAATTGCAAGTACAAAGTACAGCCTGAATCTGTTCTCAGTGGAGCAGGTGGGGCTGATAGAGCTCAGCTGACTTTGTTTTGCTGTGTGACAAGATAGGCTGCCTCCAGGTAAGCCTGGCAGCCCAGGCTGAATAGGTTCTACTGTTCATCCTGATGTCTTTCTTGTGGACTGATGTGAATACACTGTTATAACAGGCCTAGTTTGGCTAACAGGCTCAGCACAGCTGAATCTTTGGACTTAATCTTGTGAGACTAAACTTCTGATGTTGAAGGTGCAAAAACATAGGAAAAAATATTTGTAGGCAAAAATCTACCTTATAAGAGCTATGCAGTGCCAACCACTTAAATGCAGTTCTAGATATTTTGTTTATTGCATCCTGACTTGTAAGAATCAAGCTCTACTCTATTCTACTAAGGAAAAGGAGTAAACTTCCCTATATGCTAAACTGATGGAACACAGTATCTGGTGGATTTTTTTTTTACCATCTCCAAGTTTTTTTATAAAATGAAGCTATTTTAAACAGTGTGATATTCTTGTATATTCAGATGTTTGTGGTGTGTCCTTAGTGACTTGTGGTGTACAGCTTTAATTTAAATTAGAGTTTAGAAGGAACCATTTAATAACTGTTTACATATCTTTAGAACTAGAAGTAGTGTTGGGTATCTGTCACAATGGGAAATTTTAAAGTATGTTAGATAGCTGATGTGTTTATGCCTTTGAAATTTTTCTCTAAACAAGTTTTAGTTCTTGTGGCTGCAGCATGTGACTAATCTTTCTTTGCTTCTTGCCTCTGTCAGGGAGATCTGCTGTAATCGAAAAGCAAAGTAAAGAAAAACCAGAAAACCTCTTAAAGGGTTTTTAAAATCTGAACACATGGGAGGAATGTGTTGTTTTCCTTTAACTTTTATGGTTAACAAAAGTCTAAATTGTTGAGAAGACTTATAACTTTAGATCCTCAAATTTATATCTGTGTTCTAGTAAATCAGTATTATGGTCTTGTCTTCCATTGGTTTTTAGCAGTACTAAGATATTTCTAAAAGACCATGTCAGCCTGTTGAGTCCAGTCAGCACCTGCTGTTTTGCTGTAGAAAACCAAAGTAGCAGTCAAAGCATTCTTTCAAATCTGGGAGTATAATGGCTCTTTACAAATGCTGGTGTAGTAGCAACTTATATTACACAAAAAGAACGGTACAAATCTGAGTGGTGTCAGGAATAGTGTTTAAATCTTTCTACTGCAGCCTGTTTCTTATGAAATGGTGAGAACTGGCAGCAGAAGATTATTGGTAACTCATCAGCATTCACTGCTAGGGGCAATAACATGCTTTTGCTTTCTTGATCTTAGCATTTTGATTTTCATTGCAACCTTAGTGCACATTTCTAGGAACAACGAATATTTGCATGGTTGCAGTGTTGCACATGAACTGACTTCCCTACAACATCTGCTGCAAATGGGATTCCTTTTTTAGCAGTAATATTTTCTTATTGTGAGGCTGACAATAAAAAAGTCAAATTCCTGCTAATCATGCCAGAAGTTTTAATAAGTAAGTTATTTATAGTTTCACACTAAGAGTCTGCTTCCTCAGTGAAATAAATCAGCATGTTGCTTTTTAGCTGAGAATGTGTGTTCTCATGTGACAAAACCATTGACTCAAATCTACCCTTAAAAGAATTTTGTTCCCATGACAGCCTAGCAGGGCAGAAGGCCTATATTTTGATAAATGCTTTGACACTGGGTTTGAAACATTGCTCTACTCTGTTGCAAGGCTATCAAAAAAAGCTTGTCTGATATTTAGTGGTTGTAGAAATGGTTTTCAAAACAAGCCAATTGCAGCAGATCTGGGAGGATGATAAGGGAAAGGGGAGAACTGTTGGAAGATTTAGTACCAAAAATTAAGTGCTTAAACTACCAAGAATGAAAATGTGTTGTGTGACTTGGTTAGTGGAGTTACTGAGAACCCCTCTGGGGATACTTATTAAGCCCATTTAGGTGCTGGAACTGACTCTCTGCCAAGCTTTAGCAATGTAAATGTCTTTACCTTAGTTAGGTTAGAGGAGTAATCCCATGTTTGACAAAAGCTAACAGACAAAAACTGTCCATTTCATGCCAGCCCTTGCTCTGGAACGCTAGTAAAACTGGTCTGTTTGGATCTAGAAGTAGTGTAATCCGTAATGAGATGATGGGACATTGCTAGGGATGCTGGCATTATTGAGACCCGATATTTGACAGAGCCCAAGGAATGCCAAAGGTATCTCTTTTCTACATACTGCTACGCTGCAGTAGTGCAAGAGAGATAAGATGACCTCCTTCTCGCTTGCATATTAATATTTGAGCAGGAGCATCATTTAATCACAGGAAGGAAAGCTCTATAGACCACTCAGACAGCCAACTGCTCCTGTATCCTTGTTCAAGCTGTAGTCAGTTGCTTATGGTTGTGGGAAAAAGGTTATGCTCGCAGCAGTCCTTTAGTAGAAGTTACTTTTGGGAGAAGAGAGATCAGAAATTAACCTCATTCCTTGGGAAAGACTTCATAAAATATTTATTATAATTGTCTTAACAACCTATAAGGTCATGACCATTTTGGATAAAATGAACAGTCTGTTTTCCAAAATGACATAACAGTATTAGGGCAGAGATTGGAATTGATATTCCTTGCCCAAGCAGAAGGCCAAAGACTACCCCAGGAAAGCTGGATCCAAGCATAACTCTTAGTGGATCCTTAAATTCTTCTTTAAAAATTGTAAATTCACCATCTAAGGTAAGCTGTTTCAGCGTTTAATAATTTTTCACCATTTGTTTGGAAAGTTTGCACTTCCTGCAGTTTAACTTGGTAAGTTCCAACTTGAAGTTACTGGTTTTTTTATCCTTGTCAGCAAATGCCAAACACGTCATATACCCTCAGTAACAGATCTTTTCCTTCATGTAATTCTATGTCAAGTGATAACCAGTGTACAACCTTCTCTTGGACAGTGGAAAAAGAGCCTGAATTAAAAAGGCTTTTTCTGACAGGCGCTAAAAATTATGACTTATAAGCCCATACTTCTATTACCTTGGACCAACATTTATTTGCCTAACATTTAGCTATTCAACTTGGCAAATGCTGATATGAAACTAGTCCTCTTTTGTGCATTTTATATAACTTCTATAAAAGATTTCCCCCTCATTTGAGTGTGGTATGATTTGGGGTATTTTATATTTTTAAAGTGTAAACAAAATTCTCCACATCATTTTCTGTATTAATGAGAATGATCTGCTATGCTTTTAAAATCATTGCTAAAAATATTTTGAGAGCAGCTCAACACTTCAACTCAGTGTTCTTCATTATTATTCATTATTCATTATTACTTCATTATTTTCCATGATCTTGTCAGTGTGGTAATTGTACTCTGTATATATGGATATGAGAAAACTTTGAGAGGTTTGGTTAAAAGAACACTAGAAAACATTTCAGTTATTAAATGAAACCAGGCAAAAGAGATTTCAAGAATCTAGCAATTTGCTCTTTAGTGCGAGCTCCTGTTTGGGAATAACTGGTAACAGGAGAACTTGTATTACTGCAATTGTAACTTGCAGTATTTGTTTGAAAATTAAAGTGAGTATTCTAAAAGCATGATATTAAAATATTGCTCTCCTACTTTTCTTAACAGTGTGAAATTTGTACTTTCAAATTCAATGTTTGAGACAAACTCAGCATTAGAAGCATACAGTCAAACCAAACTGTCTTCAACTTAAAAACAAAGCCAAGCCATGTCAAAGATGACATCTGCTCCTGTTTTGACTGTGTACTACAGCACATTTTCTACTTCCTTCATTCTTTGGAGAAAAGAGACAGTGACTAATACACAGCTTCTGTAAGGAGCAAGATATCTGTTTAAATCTAAGCTGATGAATAATCTTACTGACATTGGTGGGACTATTTGATAGCTGAAGAGAAATTGAGTTTTATTTTATAAGACACTTTTCCCCTATAAAGACACTTTCCCCCTATAAAATATATTATATCTTTCTTGATAGTTCTTATGCTTCAATCAGAGTAATTTTTCCTCAGATAAGTGTCTAAGACCAACCACTAAGAGAAAACTAAATAAAATTTGAAATTAAATTTTCTAAAAATTTCTTATGGTGCAATGTTTCAGGTGTTCCCAGTGAGATTTTGGAACCTCATTTCCCTGAAGTTTGACATTATTAAAGCTGCTAATGCTTTGCAGGTCTATGTTTATACGCCTAGCACATCAAGATGCTTTTGGTAATGATTTTTAACTGCTGAAAGGAACTTCAGATGGTGAGTTGTGTGCAAATTTTTTTTACTCACTTTCTTTTATTCATACTATTTCTAGGATCTTTCATTGAAAGGAAATGTGTAAGCATTCTGAAAAAAGCTGTTTTTGTCTCCATACTAGGTCATATATTCACCGCAGCATCTCAAATAAAGACATATTCTTGCCAAAGTAATTGGCAACTATGTCAGCTAATAACTCCTAAGACTTGATTTGTGCTGCTGTGAATGTGCTACTATGAATATTGGTCAGTGCTTTTTCCTACTACTTTTTTTCTCTTTAACATCTTATTCTTAATACCAGTCCAGCAGTCAAACTTAGAAATATTTTTTGAGTTGTTTCTTTACCTTGACAGATTATTAATCACTTAGTGTAATAGTGCTGCAGAATGTAGTACTGATGAGTTTATTGTCATGATGTGTGTCCAAATGGCCATTTGTTTACAAGAGCTTCTTTGTTACCTGGTGGCGTCACTGAAAATTAGATTTGGCCACCAAACTTCCACTTAGAGAAGTAAATGCAGAGATTTATTTTTAGAATGGCTGAAATACATATGAAGTCGTGTTTACTTTCACAATTTTTGTTTCTGATTGTGATTATGAGATCTGCTTGTGTAACTAGACATTTATTCTCTGGCTGCCTTCCTTTTTACTAAGGAAGTAGAACGAAGCTAGGATGCCCAACAAAGCAGCCACAGGGCCTTAATGAAATAGAGATATGCTAGGCAAAAGAAAAAAAGAAAGTCCTTTTGCCTAAATTGTTAAATCCAGGAAAACTGTGCAAAAATAATCTGCCACTACTGGCTGCCCCTTGGCAGGTTGTCAGCAAACCCTTTGTTAAGATCCAATTACTGAGAGATACCTCTGCCCAAATTAAGGTGCAAATGAGACCATGTGCTGAAGTCAGCAGTACAGATTTTATTTAACAGTAAAATGTGAGGTATGGAGATAGAAAGAAATAGAAAATAAAGGAGAGAGAGAGGTCAAGCAGAAGACAGTCACCACCCATGGATCTAGTGGTGTCCTATTGGTCCTTCTTCACTGTGGGCTTCTTGATGGTGGGTGTCCCCACGTTGCTCAAAACTTTTCACTATGTATACATTTTTGCAAACAAAGGAATTAATGTTCATTGGCTACACAGTTCTCTTTTCTCTTATTCTATTGGTTAAACAATTCCCTTGTTTCTAATGCTAATTTGTTCTTTTGAGTTGGTGGATTTCCTCAGTTGGTGGGCTGCGATGGCCCCCTGCCAAGATTACCTTTTACTCAGAACTGATTTTAGCACAGCTGTTGAGTTGGCTTTCCTTGAGTATTCTTTGTGTCCATTATCAGTGATACATTCTCCTACGCCTTTCTTTATCTCATCCAAGGCCTCAGGTAACTCTTGGACAATAGTACCACCTTTATCTTATCACGGTTTCTTAGCTTTCAGTCCAAGTTCCAGGTATCCTCGGAGGCATATTTGAGGGAGGCCGGGCTTCCATGGTTGCAGACGAACGCTTACTTCTTTACATAGTTGTCTCAGTGGGAGTCAGGTGACTGTGATCTTTAAGTCCTCACACCCTTTTAAGGAAGGAGGAAACCTTAAGGCACCGTGCTTGACAATTAGATCCAGTTCCAGTGCATAGATGACATCTGCTGGGCAGTTCTACAGACCTGGTGTTTAGGTATCCATGCTCTATTGGTTGATACACTGTGAGAAAATTTCTCTTTATACTTCTGTTGGCTTTTACTTAAATTTCCAAAGATAATGTGAAATGTAGTAATTTGTATTAGATGGAGTACAAAGATAGATAAAGGGGTAATTTGCCATTTGTAGCAGATTAAATAAGGCTTTTACTTCAATCAAAACATCTTGCAACGGAATGTTATAATTAGAATATCTGACCCTGGGTGAAAAATTTGAGCTCACCAAATGGCCTTGTCAGGTTGTCTTCATGAAATATGATTTTCAGTTTCTCTCAGTTATTGAATAGCTTCAAATTTACGAAAATCTCACAGCTACATCAAGCATACTGAATACTGAAAGTTAATGAAACTATTGCTATAATGCAATAGGGTGCTGCTATTCCATTGAGATCAATAAGGAATTTGGTCAACATGCAGTTAGAGAGTAGGGAAGGATGTTTTGACAACTATATCTTGCAAATTTAATAAAATGTTCCTCTAAGGTTATTTAGCTGAAAAGGCCTGTGCCAAGGGAAGTTTAGGTTAGACGTTAGAAAATAATTCTTCACTGAAATCAGAGTGTTTGTGCACTGGAATCGTTTTCCCAGGGACGTGGTGGAGTCACTGTCCCTGGACGTGTTTAAAAAAAGACTGGACTTGACACTCAGTGCCATGGTTTAGTTGATGAGGAGGTGTTAGGTCATAGGTTGGACTAGATGATCTTAAAGGTCTTTTCCAACCTAGTTCCTTCTGTGTGATTCTGTGGGTATGTCTGGTGACACAGTCAGATGTTTGATAATGCAGTATTCTGATTTTTGGTGTTTTTTTTCTTTCAAAAATTAGAAAGAACACCTAACTGCTCTTACTTGCAGATTTCTTATTTTACAGTTTTGACTGTGGCTATTGAATGTGTGCCTGCTTGATTTCTCTCGGGTTCATAACATCGTGGTTTCTTAATTAATCTCTGTTTTTCCTGCTGCCACACTTTCATGGTACATCCATGACAAATGGCTTGCAACATTATCAAAATTCTTTTGTGGATGTCTTTCATAGCACAAAACATGTCTGTTTCCTGTGTGACTATGTCTTTTATAAAAAGATATTAACTCTGGACTCCTGCTCCTTGCACAGTGAGCTGACAGTTTGCAAGTGACAGGTCTGCTGAATGGCTTTGCAACTAGAAAAAGAGTTTCAAGTAAGTGAATAATTGCTTTATAGCACCTTTCTTGTCAATAGGAGTCTTTTCATAGAATACTCTAATCCTTGGATCCAGCCTATCCAGCCCATTTAATGTGTTTAAAATATTGTAAGAGCATAATTAAATCTTTCCATATTACTGTGTTCCTTGACAATATCTCCCTTTAAAGTCCTTATATCCTATTACCTGAAGTAGGTTCAATTAGTAGAGGATCTTGATGTACTATTCAAAGTAGTTTTTGTCCTATGGGAACAGTGGGCCAATCATGTCAAAACTTTTTATCATTAGCAGTTACAAGTTCTTTCTAAAACTATTTCAGGTTTAGTAATTTCAAAGATGAATCTGTCGTCTTAAAGAGTCTCCCTGTTGACTGACCCTTTCTCTCTCTCAACAAAAATTTTGTGGGATTATAGGAAGATGAGTGAGTATTCAGAAGAAAACTATTACAGGATTTTCTCTTTTCACTTTAATTGATGTAAAATGTGATGTAGTCACTGTCACTTCTTATGCTAAGGTAGTCCTGCAGTTCTAGAGGTGACAAAAGCAGAGTGATACTGGTGTGAAACAAGGCAGGTTAGAGTCTAACTGTACTGAATGGGAAAGGACAGGACAGAGCAGGACAGGATGCTGCAGTAGCTCAGTTTGGTGATTGCATCATTTGGATTGAAAATGGTGAACTTTTCTTTGAGAGTTTTGTGCAGCAACAGGGAAAAGAAACGTCTTTAAGATTAGAAAATGTAAATATTTGAGCAGATATCAAGAGTTCATTGAGCCTGATGAGGCTAGATCACCTTTTAAATAGATTTAAATCTGGTGTTTTCTTTTTATACAGCTGAGTAGGCTTTTTGCAATACCAGGCCACTCTTGGAGGTTGTCCTTTACAGAAACTTTTCTCTAGTCCTACTAAATATTTTCTTAGGACCATGGGGGAATCCTATTTCTTGCCAACATAATCTAAATAATTTCTGCTGTGCTGTGTAGAATTCCTTTGGATTTTTCAAGAACACATCAGAAGACAGACCCCAAGTTAGTCCCAGTGTGCTTATGTCACTGATTAGGTTTTCAAAGGTAGTTCCAGTGCAAGTGGCTGTATAGGGAATCGTAGAAAAAAAGTACAAAAATATTAAAATAAGCACGGCATTTTAAATCAGCAGGTATACAGTTATCAAGTTCTTGATATGGTTAATTATTTGGACATGATTGAAAATAAGTGTGTGGAGTTTGAATTGAATAGAAACAGCAATTAGAACTAAAAAAACCCACATTTGTGAAAGTCTTGCCAGACATCAGTTCTAAGGATCTGCTAATGAATTATTAAACTGAACTGTGACCCTGAAAATAGATTTTTTTTTAAGAGAGGGAGAAAATGACATCTCTTGAATGGTCTGAAATAAATGTGACAGTAATTGACTTTGAAAGTGTTGTGAGGATATTATGAAGATACCATCTGATTCATACATGTCTGCATCAATTGCATGGTTTAAAGTAAACAGAGATTCCTAATTATGTCTTTGTGCAGCTGTCAGGCTACTTTTATCTTTGTTTAGAGTTATGCTTTCAGTCTGTGACAGAATACCAATTATTACAGGTATAGACTTGGAATGAGGGAAATAACTTAAAATGCATCAAATTATCTGAAAATAATTAGGTATGTTCTCGGGGGCATTTTTCTTAGGACTAGAATGGAGCAAAGGACTCAGAGTGAAAATGTTTTCCTAAATGCTATTCCCTCCCCCAGAAAAAAAACCGAAAGAAAAACATTTGGGAAAATTTTGTTAGCCTGGGAAGTTAAATACTGTAGTTCCATATTGCTTCTTTTAGGAAACCCAGGAAGACACCTTGAGCATGCAAGTATCTGAGAACCAAAACATAGGCACACATTCCCACACTGTCTGCTGTCTCTTTGGCCTCTATGAAGACTTGCACTGCTAAAACACCAGTGTCTGAAATAATATTGCTGTACATGAATACATCACTTTCTATTCTCCTAACCTTAATATGAATTTATTTGCTGTAACCTTGAAATAACAAAATGAAATATATTGAATGAAATTTTGAATGAGAAAAAGATATCAAAGATAAAGTTTCTTGAGGAAACTGCAGTGGTACCATCAATGGGAACAAAATTACTGGGGTGGTTCCATAGAGAAAAGAACATCTTAGGCCCCCAAGGAGGTAGCTGGAGATCAAAGAGGATCCTTATCTTCACATGAAAGTCTCTGAGTGAGCGCAGGCAGGCAGGCAGGCAAGCAAGTGAAGACCACCTGAGGGAGAGAGAATAATTACATGGGTATCAAGTTATGCTGCTTCTCCTTTAAAATGATGGAAGTTACTAGAGTTCATGGGGATAAAAATGGTGACAAAATTTTGCAAGCAGTCCTGATAGCTCTTACTTAATGGGGAAATAAAACCACTTGCTTTTGGAGATGCTGGAGTTACTGTGTCACTTACACTGTAATTTTTACCTAAATGTTCACCTGTGATTCTAAGAACAATGGTTGGAATTGCACTGCATGTGGAATTTAATAAAAGAGATATTCATAATTCCATGAATCCTCTGCCAAGAGAAGCCCTATATAGTTCTTCAAAAATTAAAGTGCAGAATCTCAGGCTTGTCACAGATGGGATTGCAAATATACAGCTTCTTCTATAACTATGACATCCTTTAAACCCAGGTAACACAATGCTTACAAGGAGTTTGTTAATTTTGAATCTTTTAGAGAGGCCACAGAGAGTATCAGTGCACCAGAATTTAGTTTTAAAGTGAACGGAAAAGTTTAACTTCTGGCTAATATTTAACTGGCCTGAGTTTGATCTTCTTTCACAATTCATCTTAGATATGAGCAGTTCAGCTGAAGTGAAAGCATTTCAGTTTCTTCGAGTTTTCTAATTTTTCATCTGGAAGAATTGTTTTATCTTTCTGGGGAAAAAAAAATCCACTTTCATTTAAAAAGCCTGCATCCTTTTTCTAACAGGGATAAAAGCCTTCACTGAGACAGCAAGAAAGGCCAGGTGTTGCTCTGTACTTTCTCTTTGTAGTGTTTAGTTTTCCAATTACTCTCAGTAAATCTGATTTTTTTTTTTTTAGATGAACAATAATATTTCATAGAGAAAGATGACATTTTACGTATCATTGAAAATATTTTATTTTTAAGATTGCTACCAAATTGTCAGACCAGCTGATGAGTTTAAGATGCCTTTGATTCCATTAGACCTTCTCAATGACATAGCTCTTAACAGCATATTATACAATAAGCTGCTTGTGCTGCAAATTAATCTGTGGGATGCAGGTATCAAACTGTGCAGAAGTCTATAGGATTGAGGGCTAAGGATGCTGTGTTTTATATATACTAGTTCTGGCTTCCCAGCTATTGGGATTTCAAATACATCTAGTAATAAAATCAGTGTGTGGTACTCATAACATTTGCTTTTTTAACCCCTGTTACTGCACAAATCTCTCTTATAATACTTCAGTTGTTCTATAAATACCTGTATCCTGTGGTTAAAACAGAAGATACAGCAGGAATATTTTTTCTGCCTTAAAAAAAAGTGAAGATGAATAACTGACTTCAGGTTCCATCTAGTTGTTTCAATTTGCTCTGCAAATAAAGTCCTTTAGACTACTCTGCATCCTACACAAGCTTTAATTTCCTGAAAAAGACTTTTCTCTATTATATTTTTTCTGTGTTCTTCAGTGAGTTCTCTAGATGATCCATGAGACAGAACAAGGAAATGGTGAGGGTCATTTTTGTTATATGAAAAGTAAATTAATGATAGAAAAAGTACAGATATGTGTAGCAGAATATGTCAAAGATGCCTCATGTGAGAAATGTCCGTAATTCATCAGGAAATGTTATGGCAGATTATACAGATACTGTTTTTAGTTGCACTGGTAGATCCACAGGTAAGCTTTGATTAACAGTTTCCATGTACTGGAGTAAAGCAACCGGGATTTGTAGACTTGTTGCCTGGAATGTGTGATAGTACTGAAAGCCATAAAGAGAATAAAACCTCTCCCAAGTGATTTCCTGGTCGCCTCTGTTGCTTCCCATATTGTATTGTTTAAATTATACAAACTGCAGCAGATTTTCTGAAACTGAATATTTGCAGTTCAGTTAGAATCACTCCTGAGGTAGCTTAGGGATTCCCCTGCAAACACCCGTCTTGCTTGTCTTTCACTGCACCTGTTCAGATTAGGAAAATGTTACACTCATTTTAGTCTCTTACAGATTTTTTTTTTTTTATGAAGTAGAAAAANCAAGCTTTAATTTCCTGAAAAAGACTTTTCTCTATTATATTTTTTCTGTGTTCTTCAGTGAGTTCTCTAGATGATCCATGAGACAGAACAAGGAAATGGTGAGGGTCATTTTTGTTATATGAAAAGTAAATTAATGATAGAAAAAGTACAGATATGTGTAGCAGAATATGTCAAAGATGCCTCATGTGAGAAATGTCCGTAATTCATCAGGAAATGTTATGGCAGATTATACAGATACTGTTTTTAGTTGCACTGGTAGATCCACAGGTAAGCTTTGATTAACAGTTTCCATGTACTGGAGTAAAGCAACCGGGATTTGTAGACTTGTTGCCTGGAATGTGTGATAGTACTGAAAGCCATAAAGAGAATAAAACCTCTCCCAAGTGATTTCCTGGTCGCCTCTGTTGCTTCCCATATTGTATTGTTTAAATTATACAAACTGCAGCAGATTTTCTGAAACTGAATATTTGCAGTTCAGTTAGAATCACTCCTGAGGTAGCTTAGGGATTCCCCTGCAAACACCCGTCTTGCTTGTCTTTCACTGCACCTGTTCAGATTAGGAAAATGTTACACTCATTTTAGTCTCTTACAGATTTTTTTTTTTTGAAGTAGTAAAATCTCAGTTTAATTGGGTGTTTTAAAATACCATTCAGCTGCTGAGAAGTGTTTGGGTTCGTTGCAGGGCAGACTTGGTCTATCTTCTGCAAGCTGCAGTAGAGGTCAGGCTCTTGGATAGTGCAAAGCAAAGTGCTTCACTTAATTCCATAGGGCTTTCATCACTAAATCCCGTACTGCCTACCTCCTGTCTCAGGTGTTACAATCAAAGTATTAAAAAAACCCAAAGGAACTCAACATACTTGTTCATCAAACCCCCCTGCCCGCCCCCCAGCTTCTACACTTACTGCAATCCTTTTGCTTTGTGCATTGGAGACATTCCTCTCAGTGCTGCTGTCTTCCCTTGTTCACAAAGCTGTGAAAAGGCAGAAGAAACTGGGTAGTTTCTTAATGACTCTTCTGAGGTTGCTGTATGTTCTGTACGTATACACACCTATACACAGTTTTTATCAGTGAATTCTTGCATGAATTTTCAATACCATGGTACGAGAGTACATGTTATCACACTCGTGTTCATGTTCTTATTTCTGAGCACTTTCTACCTTTGCTGTTTCTCATCACAATACGTAGTTAGCAGTGGAAGATCAGCGAGACAAAGTGCCTTCTGTGCTCTTTCCTGTGCTTCCAGTTGTGATTCTATGTATAGGATGTTTTCTTACGTCAGCTGTGATACAGAAACATCCAAGACTACTTCTTTGGTGGAAGGGGTGTGTTGTCAACTATAACTGCAGTACCAAGGAACTACCAAATAAGAGAAGTTCTTGGGGCAGTTCAAGGATTGTAATTACCAAAAATAAAATGAGTCACGTGGGTTTCTCATTTTTCACCTTGGGTATTGATGTACCTAGGATCATTTTTCCCTGAATAGATTGTAGAAAAAGAATGATTAGTCTGACTTCTTAGCAGGATACAGAGGAGTTGCATTCTCCCTGGTGTGTCCTTGGTAATATTACTTACAAAAACGTCCAGCATTTATTTTAGAATAGCCAAGGACAGGAAATCAATGGTTTGTTTGGGACACCATCCTAAAAGTCTTTGCTCTAAAATTATCTGGATTAGTCAGCCTAATGGTAATTTTTTTTTCTATTGTGTTGTGGAGTTCACTGTCAAAATTTCCTTCCACTTTTTACAAACTTCTTTAACTAGTTTTTTGATTGTTCTTCTAGTATCTCTTCCTACTGTTCTGTAATGTCTGTTTTCTGGTAGTACAATTGTTCCTTGTGGAGCATTTATGAACAGTTTCTTATGAATTTTATCAGCGTGAGATACATTATTCTTCTACTGATTACACTGTCAATATTGCCTCACCACTCCGATTTGATTCCTTTGGTTGTGCACACACAGACTGCAGTAATCTTCTTACAGTGCAAAGATGAGTCAAGTCTTTTTCTCATTGTCTGATGAAGATATTGGTGGCTCCTTTATAACTGGCCTACTTGGTTATGTTTTCAAGGAAGTAAGTATTTAGCTATAACCATGTGATTACTTAAGTTACAGTCATTCATGTGCTTAAACATCTGCAGTATCTGGGCATTAGCTTTGCTCCCCTCTCCTCTGAAGAATAAAGATTTGTAGTATTAGAAATACCATCCTTTCCCCCCTCCCCCTCTCCCTTTAAGTTTGGGTTTAGTTTCTAGCTTTATTCTTTTCCACTTTTAGCCATAAATCCCGTCTCCCAGATTCTCCTTGACCCTCAGCATTTTTCATTTATGGGCTTTCTAGTTTCTCCTTGACTAATCATCTTGTATTTTTTTAATAGTCTGAAGAACTTTAACCAAAATGCCATTTTTAATCTCATTTTCTGTTTCCAGCATGCATCTTAGTAATCCTCTTTTCTTATACTGCTTGCAATTAATGTATCCCATTAGTGTCCCACACTATCAATGTGTCATTTGCTCAAAGGATTAATGTTGAAAAATGTATTAGCACTAATACATAGTAAATGAGAGGGATTCCTCTTATGCCTCTGACTTCAGCATGCTCACTGGAAACAAGAATGCTGCTTTACCTGGAGTCCTAGCTAGAATGAGCATAAAATAAAAACAAGGACTGCTTCTTAACAGATGGAATCTCCAAGACATTAATTAAAAATAATTTCTAGTAGTAGGCAATATTTTCCTGTAGTCTATTGAGAATCCTCTTGTGGTTGTGTGCTGTGCGCTTTATGGTGACAGTCTTTGCCAAATCAGCCTGCAGAAGTAAAGGTTAACTAATTATTGAAATACTGCACTGAATTAGCTTTATAGCTACAGCTTTCAGAGGAAAGAAGAGTACAAAAATAGATTTCTGGTGTTCTTGGACCTCTTCAGTTCTGACCAGGCCCTGACAGGAGTAAAACAAACCTTCAGAAGGATTATGCTCTATCTTGGAAAAATGCTTTCCCATGGAGAGGTCAGGTACCCAATGTGCATCCTGGTGCATGTAGGTTTGAGTACATTCTGTACCTTCTTAGCAACTATATTTCAAGATGTCAGAGTAATTTCTATTTCTTGGCCTCGACTGAATATATGTGTATATACACACACAAGTTCTTAAATGTCTTCTGTAGATCTCACAGGTATTTTGGATGCCAGCGGAAAACAATAAATTGGCTTAATCTGTACTTGGGAGTTTTACCTGTGGCCCTTACTGTTTTCCCAAACTGCACGGGCAACATGCTCTTTGTGAAACTGCTGTTTACTTGCTGGGCCAGCCAAAGACTGAAGTGTCAGAATTTTCACGACCTAGTGTTTTATATTTATGTTGCAGGAAGATCTCGAAAAGGATATATTCTTTGTTAAGATTTGGTACTGACAGAATAAGTGTCAGTAGTCTCCTTAGTCTTCTGTAACAGGAGCAGGCCCTCCTCCTGATATCGGCCTGAACTTTGCCAGAGTTTAACTGGAATTTCACTGTCAATTTTCGGACTCTTTTGATCAATACTCCTGTGCAGTTTCAGTTTCATAACCTGTTGAGCTTGCAGTTGTTTATCAATAAAATTAACTTGAACTGCATAAATTTTGTTAACAATCTGCTCATTTTTGTACTTGTAGATTTTAGAAAGATAAGCCTCCTAATTAAAATACAGACTTTATTTGTAAAGTATTTGTTTCGTTCCTGCATACCATGGAAAACCAGGATCCACAGGCTGCTCAGTCTTAATGCTTGTGAAGAAGATGGCTCAGAGGGGAATATCATTGAGATGTATAAATAGATGACGGGAGTAAATAAAGAGAGTGCATCCAGGTTCCTCTTAATTTTGTCCAGTGTGAGAAAAAGGGGAAATGGGCACTAACTGAAATACCATAGTTTGATAAGAAAAAATTTTTTTTTAACTGTGAAGGTGATCAAACATTGGAGCAAGTTGCCCAGCTGGTGTAGTCTCCATCCTTGGAGATATTCAAAACAGGACTGTATGCAGTCCTGAGCAGCCTGTTGTGGCTGATCTTGGTTTGAGCAGACAGTGTTAAAGTGGATGAGTAGAAATCTCCAGCTACCCCTTCCGAGCCTGGCATTTCTGTGCTTGTTCCTAGGATGTGAAGAGGACATTTGAATTGGATTTTATAACTGATGAAACCTTAAAATGAATAAGTAGATGAGAAAGCATTAACAGAAACATTGGGAGTCAGACTCCTGGTTTTGTAATAACTGAGTTCATTCTGTCATGTCTGAGAGTGCTGGTGCATGAGGACGATTTTTTCTGTTGTTTCTGTTGCCTGCATGATCTCATTTATATTGGAAATAGGAAATAGTGACTTCTTTTTGTCATATGGGTCTGTCTGCAGTACTTTTAACATCAATTATCAGAAACCAACCTAAATCCAGTGGTCATAAATGTGTTCAATGTCTTTATAGAGAATAAGTGGCTAACAGTTGATGCTACGGTGAATGTCAGGAAGTAGATACCTGCAACGTTTTGAAGACTTTTGAAGCTGTGTCCAAAAAGAGTTCGGTCAGAGTCTGAATCGTGCTTTTGCCTTGTAACTTTATTACATTTGAGAGTTCAGGATGGGCAGATAGGAAGCTTCAACAGTACGACCCATCATTAGAGATGATCTAATCCTGCAAGCCAGTTAAGGCAGCATGACTATTAGAGCTGGATGAAAAATGAAAAAAAAAAGAAAATTAGATAATAAATCAGAAAAGTTAATTTGATTGTTTAAAATAGTTACTGATGTTATTAATTGATGGTTGGATCTCTTCCCAGATGGTATTGTTGAAAAAATTGTCATTTCTTCCTCTATTATGCAGAGGAAAGGAGATGTACTACTCCCATCACTAAATTAAAACGTACCTGCATTGAGGAAGGAATTCGCAGGAAGATTGAAAGGTTCTCATTCTTCCAAAGTTCATATACGTCTTACATTTGCATGCTTTCAAAGATGTTTGGCTTCAGCAGTACACTTGCAGAGTGTGACAGCATGGGGATAAATGTTTGCATTTCTGAGATTCAAAACTAAGGAGGTGCCACTTTTCAACCATTAGCTAAACTGATAGGGCATGCAACACGTCTATTCATTCTTTTCTGTCAGTTATCAAGGCTTGACACTTTGTCTTGTTTGCAAATGTTTATTGCAAAATTCTGAAATAAACTTGAAATGGTTGAGAGCCTTGCTCTTTAGCGAATGCCATGATATGTAATTTTTGCAGAGCAGATTTGTGCCTATTTGGATTTCATGGACAAGTACCACTTTCCATATATCGGGAATTTGGACTTAGTATTCTACAGGCGAATTGAGTAATTTCCAAGCTCTTCCAACCATCAGTCTTAAAATTCACTAGAGTGTGCAAATGTGGCATCCGGTTCTTCTTCAGAACCAGAATGTGACACATTGCAGAAATGCAGAACAGTCTGGATAATATTGTTGAATATTTTTGTAGATGAGTTCTTTGTTTTGTCGGTCTTTTTCAGCTTGTTATATTAAATAGTAATATTTAGTGTGTTCATTTCTTATCTTGCAAAATGGCTTGCTGTATGAATTGACCTACATTCCTTAATAAGAAATAATTTTAAGCCAACCTTAATGTGCAGCTTGATATAGATCTCACAGTTGCCATTAATTATCTGATACAAAGATAGTTCTAAATTTATGATGCAAGCTGTTAATTGGGTGTTAAGGCAATGTCATTTAACATAGTTCAATTAGTGTTTTGTTGACATTAGGAAGTAATTGAAACAATTTGGAGGTTACTCTTAATGGTCAATTATTGTCTAGTCTTAACTCATTGCTTGAATATGATTCGATATAATTTTCTGAAACCATAGAGTATCCTTAAGTCACTGTGATTGTTCTCGCAATTGTTACTTTTGATTGTTATTGCTACTGTTAATTTGTTCAATTAGGCTTTGATTTTTTTTCCTTAGAAATGTGAAACAACACAGTTTTCGTTTTGGACCTCTGTTGTTTTTTTATAAATTTTCCCTGCCTCCATTCCACTGTCTTTTGAAAAATCTGTTTTGACTGTAGACCTTTACAACTTGCATAGGGCCTAAATTCAACACAAATGTGCTGGCTTCCAAAAAATACTAATTGTGATTTTTGGTCTGTTGCTTTCTTTGCACAGCCCTGAGATTGTTGCTTGTACATCACTGCTGTGTATGTGCTCACAGGACCCTGCTATCACATTCTGACTATTTCCACAATACGCGTTTTCCTTCTTTTTCTCTCTGCAGATGTAGTTAGGATTTGGATCTCGCAATGGAAATTCTTCTACTTGTTCTGTGGTAATTGAAAGCCAGCACATCTTATCCCATTCACTAAATTGCAAAGCTGTTTCAAAGACCTTGCAGGACTTAAAAGTACCTGCAGTCATTATTCTTCAGTGACAAATTAGAGTTCTTACTGACATCTTTTCAAATGTGTCTGGCAGTACAACCCGGGGGAGACTTCAGTCAGTGGCTTTCCTTTGAACAAGGTTCTCTCATGATTGATTTGAACACATCAGGGAAAAAAGAAAGAATGGGAACTGTGTCTAATTTTTTTTCCTGAGTGCTAGTAAATTAACAAAAAGAGGCATTATTTAGGAAAAAATTCTGAAATGTATGTACCTAACTCCAAAAGTGTAATCCTGGAAACCTGCAACTTGGCTATTGACTAACCCTGAAAGCACAAAATCTGAAGAGGAGCTTCACTGATAATCTCACTTATTTTTTTTATTTGTGAGAAAATACGTCTAACACACAGCTTTACTTTCTTGGAATATATCAAAAAGACCAGAGAACTTTAGTGCAAATCAAAGCTTATATTACTCACAGTCCTCATCAGCTTGTGGTTGCTTGTTCTTGATTCCTTGTAAATATTAGTTGCTTATCTTGTGATTATGCTTTTAGGTTTATTAAATACATGAACAGGCATAAGTTGTGACAATATAGCTGCAAAATTAAGGAAAAATTAGATCACGAAGAATGAATTAACACCTTGTCATTCATTAACTCATTTTACATTTTAGCAAACAAAAGCAATACCACTCCCATATATTTCAGCTATATAAAGCTTATGCAGGCTTGTTCACATCAAAGATTTAGTGAGGTTTCATAGTTCCAGAATAGCTCCCTACCTAGCAAGAAGAGTCCTCAGCTGGGGAATGGTAATATGGGTTTTAAGAAAAATGAAGTTTTGATCTCAGTGCATAAAAGAAAGGAGCTGCCCTTATTTCTAAAATGACATATGATATCCCTTTGCTTAATCCCTGAATGAAGTGTAGGAGATGGAAGCAAGTATGAGGTTGGGGACTCTGAGTGGAGGCAGGAACTCCTGAGTGGAGGCAGGAGAGTGGTAATACCAAACTAGGATAAGTAAGAGAATAAAGGCAGTATTACCTTTTTATTTTTTATTTTAGTTAATGCTTTTTTTATGACTATTGGGATTCTGTTTTAGGATCCCTGTTTCTGTAAACTGTATAGGAAGCCTGAATGTCTGACATGAGATTTTAGAGTGCTTAATGCTTACATAGAAATGCTACAAAAATTCATCTTCATGGTGCCTAATTGATTTCTAGATCTTGCTGCAAAGGGTTCTACAGTAAAAAAACTCATTTCACTGACATACTGCCTTTTCTTAATTGAGATCAGAAAATCAAGTGCTTCCAGAAAGTGGGATGCTGCAAGCCTATATTAAATTTGTCATTTACTTCTAGTGTTTTGTTAAAAGCTTGTATTGACCTTCTTTACAAGGACTGATATTTAAATGGAAAACTAAATAGTTAATGGCATTACTGAATTATCTAGTATGGAAAGCTAATGGTTTGTATTATCTGCAGTCTTCATTACAGGAAGAGGTCTATCATTTTTGTATCTATTTACGATAAGAAGCAAACTCTGTTTTTTTCTCCTCCATTTTTTTTCTGCTAAGTGAGAGGTGATTTTTTTTCCCCCAAAACTTTTTGGTTTTCTTTTTTCTACCAGTCAACACTGATCAGAATTATTTTATGGTAACCCTTGTATCAGCAGTTTCAAATGAGGTTTGTAACCTTCTGTGTTTCTTCCTTTGTACATGCAGTGGCAGAGAGAAAATACCTGATAGAGAATTTAGAATTCCAGGCAAAGTTATAACAGTACTTAGCAGAATTTTATTTGAAGGTATTAATCTGAACCAGAGGATTTGTTTGGTGTTGGCCTAGTAAGTTTGAGTCAGAATCAATACTGCACCCAGATCTCCTCAGTCTGAGTGTATTACCTTTACTGCAATATTTTTTCTTCTCTTAAAATACACGTGTGTATGTATACGTGTGTACAGACACACACACGTGCACAGACATGTTTGCATTTGAACTACAATACAGTTACCAAGATGTTGGATCATAATGGCAAAAAATAATTCCAACAGGTATATAGTTTTTGAGCAAGAGACTAATGTGGAAAAAACAGATGTAACAGAGCCTGACTGCTCAGGCTCACTCTGTTTCGTGACTTCTGTGGAAAAATTGCATGCCTGTTTAGCTGTTGTAGCTATACAAAAGCACAGGCACGGTTTATGTAGCACAGAACATTTTCTGAATGGTGGAAGGGATGAGAACCAGAAGACACATAACTTCTGATGTCAGAGTTCATAAGTTACAGCTATTAAAACTGTCTTGTTTTGGTCTTAAATTTCTATTTTCAAAAATGAAAAAAATTATGATTTTTGGTTGATTTGTTGATTTGATTGACAATTTATTTTCCATGTGCTGTTCATTTACCTTCAAAGTCTGTTCTCTCAGCTCTCTTAGATAAATGTTCTGCTATAAATTGTTGTTATTTTGTTAGGTAGCTATAAATAAACAAGTCTATTCATTAAGTGTTTTTATACCAAAGTAATCTATAAAAAATGCTACATTTATTGCCTGTGGGCTTTTAACTTATTACTTTTCTCAAAACAGTTTAACGTCAGAGCAACCAAACAATAACACCTTAAAATGTTTATAGGGTTATGTATAATGCCTATAATGTAATAATGTGCTACTTACATTCCTGTAAAAGACAAAATCTATAAACAAGTTTTTAAGTTCTTGATATCCAGGCTGCTGGTAGATATGAATTCTTTCAGGTTTTGGTAAAGGTAGTTTGACCTTTGTGACAAATGTGGCATAAATAGTTGTCAGGAGGGTGAGAAGTTTCCATGTCCTGCTGCATTGTCGCTGTAGATAGAACCTTCTCTACTGTCAGTTACTGAACATTTTGTGAAGCTTTCCCATACGTTTTAATACCTTCTAAAAGCTACACTTAACAAATTAGATTCTTCTTTTCTCTAGCCCCTTTATTAGTGATCTAACAAAGCTGCAGGATTATGTCATCTCCATGAATATTTTCAATTATGTCTGTCCAATACTCAGATCAAAAGTTGACTGTGTGGGTTGTTAGTGGTTTTCCCTAAAGGGTGAGGATCTGGATGAACAATAGCAGCCATTCTACTAGATGTAGGAAAAGTGAACCAAATATAAACCTTTCCACCTTTACTCCTCCTTTTCCATTTTATGTTGGTGGGACAGGGTGTGATACGTTGCTTCTGTTCTGAAACCTATGCAAACTTTTTGCTCATAACTCTGGTGGCCACAACCATAGTCTAAAGTGGTTTGATGTGAGCCGGATGGAAGGGAAAAGGAAGAAATGCTAGGAAGATGTGAAGCATTCCCCCCTTTACAGGAAAAAGAGACCCGGACTCTCTTAGTATTCCAAAATTACCACAGACTTAATTTACAGCAGTTACCCAAGTTCTTAGAAATCTGAATCTTGTCTGTTTTACGTTATTGCAGATGTGATCAGGCATTGGTGTTAATACTTCATATGTCTGTGAACAAAAACGCTGGCAAAATACAAAAATTCCACCTTGATTCCATGATCTGAGCATATTTGAATAAAGACCATCTAATCTTGCAGTCCAGTTATAACACAAAAATCTGAGAATCTGTACAGCATTAAAAATGTTATTTTTCAAATATCAAAGTAAAGCTTCAGGCTAAAAGACCTCTGGCTTATTTCCAGTTTGCATCCATATGCCTTCCTGACTCTTACAATAAGAAACACTATATTCCTCCATCCCTGTGGCTCTGGTAATTTATTTACCTGGGGAAGCTCTGCTTTTAGATGCAGCATCTGGTTTTCAATGATTTCCTGCTCTTAGCCAGCTGAATTGACTGAACTAGAAAGAGGTCAAATCTGTTGCCTGAGGTCACACATTGAATGAATGCCTGAGCTTGGATTTAAAGTGAGACCTGGAGTATTCCCTCTTGTTTCTTTGCTACTTGCAGTAAATACTTATTTTAAAATGTCAGGTGTATTTGGGAATAATCAATCTGTATTATACACAAGCAGGAAATTATAATGCCTAACCTGGTATTTGCCAAGTACATACATAGTTCTTGCAAATGTTATCTGTCAAAGCAGCTAGAAAGCAGGAAAATGCTAGAGTATTTTACAGTTACAAAATTTAAACATATATAAAGCAATAAAAAATTACTGTTAGCTGGTGAATGAGGAGACACTTTTTAAAACTCAGATAATTATTTATATTAATGGGAAATTTACCACAATGCTATTTCCTATAATGTTATCCAAGTGAGTAGAAAATGTTGTCTTTATTCTTCTTCTCAATAATAAATTATACTGTATGTGTCTTTATAGAATATGAATTAGAGGACCATGCACCTCTGCATAGCATTTTCCTGGTATTCTGCTTGAAGAATTCATTTTTTTTTTTAAATTAATTGTCATGTAAGTTGTATATTAGAAGTTGTAGAAATTCAGTCTCTACATCACCATATTGCAAAACTTTAGTTGTGATTAAGGATATGGAAAATGAGTTTATCTCTATAGCTGACAGATATGAACACTTTTGTTATAGATTAAATATTTGTAAAGATCTTTTTCTGTTTCTTCTGTGAGCAAAGACCCCAAATGTGTGTATCTACAGAGATGTTTTATTCAGTTTGGAAAAAAAAATTGATACCATCAACAGGACTTCGAATGTCTCAAATCAAGCTAATTCTGAAATACTCTTTCAAACAAAGAACTGAGATAATTCTGACTATTTAAAATTTTTCTATTAAAAAAAGTACTGCTGCAGTCCTGTGCAATTATAACTGTGGCTTCTAGATGGAAACAAGTCATCTGAAAAAGGACTCCCTTTACTGGCTGTTGTGAAGTTCGATAGTCATAAAGCGCCTCGGAGAGTAGTTGAAATGACAATCCAGTCTAAATGGAGTAATAATAATCATGCTCCCAACTCCTGAAATGAACTTCACAGTCGGTCAGCAACAGCACTTAACCATAATAGTTTAAATAGCTCCTGGGAATGTTAAGAAGTCCTCTCCATCAATCAAAGGTGGAAAGAAGAAAGAAGCTGGGTCAGTCAGGCAGAGAGACACAGTTCAATGAAAAATAGCAGAAAGCGTTGACAGGAATTATTTTGACCCGTGACACTTTTTTATTTCCTTTACTTTCTAGAGACAATGAAAGGGACCCCTAGAAGTAATGTGTGAGAAGTTTTATCTTCTCTTCTTGGCCGTAGAAACAGTGTCATCTTAGGAGTCCTATAAATCCAGAAATAGGCTGGAATGATTTAGGAAAGACCATATATTAGTGAAATCAGGAGGGCTTTGTTTGTTTGTTTGTTTGTTTGTTTGTTTGTTTGTTTGTTTTAAACACACTGTCTTGTTCATGGAGTCTGGCAAGAAAAAAAATTGTGTCTGTAGGGGGCTCCCTGTTTTCTCCACAAAATGTCTCCAGGAAGGATGAGTGCTCTCCTTTATTGTAGTGTCCCAGGAGCATGTGAGGGGAGAGCAGGGAAGAGATCCTGAAAGGAGTATGAGATGCAGCAAAGCAGGGAAGGGGAAAGCCAAGGCAGGAGCCTGGAGTTGATGGCAAGAGGAACTGTGCAGCCTGTGAGACAGAATCCAACTGTTTCTCTGAGCTGGCACTTGGAATAAATAAGCATTGAATTTGGAGACTGTTCAGGCCATCTTTTATTTTATCCTATTGTGCACATGGAGGAAAGTGGTAAGGTTTTCCTGCTGCCCCCACGCAGTGAGCCCACAGTAAGACTAAGTTTTTATTGAGGTTCTGCTAAAAGACTAGCATGAAATAGGCTGTTGCAGTCAGTAGTCAACTCCTTCGCGTGGATTTAAAATACAGAAAAGAATGAGTTTTAAAAGCTAATGACCAAGGTATTGATGGAATAATTAAATTAATTAGGAATAGGCTTCTATAATTCTGCGTTATAGAGGGAAAAGCTTTTTTTTCTTGGTCTCAGTATTGTTTAGAAAACATGGGGTTTTTTCCTTTGACACATCAAGAACGTATAGAACCTTTTCACCTAATTTCAAGTAGGCTTCCTTATTATCACTCTACTGAAAATGCTTGAATTTACAGGAGGGCATTAAGTGAATAAGAGAGCTAGTGCTTAAGTAGAAAATGTTCAGCTTGGCAGATCTAAAGAACTATTAGGTCATTCATGAGAGGAATAAGTGTTTTCCCTGAATCTTCATTTGGACATAACTTGGAAATATTTGCATCCTCTATATATCATCATGTTTCAACTCTGCTATCTGGCAAAGAGAGGAGATACTTAGTTCTACCTCTTGTATGGATGAAGCCGGAAGTGACATAGGCATAATAAAAAGCAAGGAGCAGGACAAATAAATGATTGCTGTTAATTAAAAATGAGAGTCAAGTTACAAAAAAAGGGCATTATTTGGATACTTCAAACATGTTTTGAAGCTAATGTTTTAAGTGTATATGAATATTGCATTGTTTTGAAATTGCAATTAATAATGAATTATAAAAAATTGTCTGCCTATATACTGGCACAACTAATGAATAATCTATAAAGTGGTATTGACTTCAACTAGGCCTAGACTTGGACCTTTTTAAAAATTAGACTTCCAACAAATACATTATATAGACTAAAATATATTCTTTTTCCTTATAGTCTTTATTGGCTTTTTTTTTTGTACAGCTGCTTTTGCGGGTGCATTTTGGAATTGCTGCTTTTTAAAGTTTGCTGCAAGTTTCAGACTTATTCAACAAGTTTTCTACACAAAGTTTACTTAGAAAGAAATCTCTCCCTTTGCCACTTTGTTGCGGGTTTGGTTCTAAACCAGGGAAAACCACCAAATTTTGTAATGGTTTCAGTTCGCCTTTCTTATCTTTTGTGAGATGGGAGATTTGGAGGAATGCAAAGCAGGCTCAAAACTTAAGAATATAAAAAGTTTATTAACAGAACTAAAAGAAAGAAAAAGAAATAATAAGAAATTAAAGCAAAACCCCTCCTTTTGCTCCCATACCCCCTCCTCCCTTTTCTTTTCCCCAAACCAGCACAAAGGAAAACACCACATAATTCTTGGTCAGTATTCACAGTTCTTAACAATCTCTCCACTATTTAAGGAAGCAGAGGTCTCTTTTGCTGTCCGTGGTTTCCCAAACTGCACTAGCAACAGCCCCTGCCCGGTAAAAACACTGTCGCCAGGAAAAACAGCTCTCCCATGGATAGAAAATCACATGGGCCACGCATGGGGTATTTCTTTTAAGGGTGGACAAATTCCAGCCTGAAATAGCAATTTGCTTCTTCACAGGAAAATCTTAAAAGCTTCTCACAACTCTTCACCATTTCTGGGAAACTTGGCATAGTCCCCTTTGCACATCGGCTGCATTCAGAATTCTTCATCACCCCCCATGTTTTTAAATGGATTAAAGAGAAAAACAGTTTGGAATATTACAGGTTCCACCACGGTCTGCAAGAAGCAGTTTTAAGCTCCACGCTGCAAACGCGATGCCGCCCTCCTTCTTCCCTGCTGCCATCTTAGCTTCACTCACTTTCTCTTTCTCTCTGACCTGGGAGACTCCACGATGAAAAGTAGTCTCCATCGTACGGGCTTTATGATGNTCAAATGCACAAACCCCATACACTGTGTATATGCTCTGGAGGAACTCCAGGAATGGTTTGATACAGATCCTTGTAGTGAACATGTGCTTTATGAGCCACGCTTGCACGGGAGCACCGAGCTCTTGCTGGGCAGTGATGTACTTCTTAAATGAAGTACAGGGGACAACAGTGCAGGCTGCAAAATGTACTTGAAAACTAGAAACAGATTTGTTAGCTTTCTGCCACCGTGGCTACAATGACAGCAAGTATCAACTAATTTTTTGTTATGTTGGTGAAAGCTAGTCCTGTAACTTAGAGCATAACCAAGCCAAACCTGCTCTTTTTTAGAAGTATGATCTGTCCTGTATTAGTCATACCTCATATGAAAACCTTTTATGATGTTTGCTGTGAAGTGTAAGTGGTCCTGGAAGTGTCTAGTACTGCTTTTCTCTGAAGAGCCAGAGGAAAACTTCTGGATTTTTCCTGCAGTAAAGTGTTGCTTTGGTAGATTTCCATCTGTTTCTTAACAGGCACATGGCACCATCTGAAACATTCCTTTTGTCATAAAAAGCACAGCTGTGATTAAAAGCTCTGTGCTGGAGGAGTAAAAATATTTCACTGTCCTGCATAATACTAGGAAATAGAAGGTGTATGTATGTCCTTTCCATTGTCTGCTTTTTGGAACTTTATTCTTATCTCTTTATCTTCTTACTCTAGTATGTAATTAAACTTATTAGATGCAACAGTGCATACCAGTACCTTGTTCCTTCTTCACTCTTTCACATTCTGCTTTTGAGAACTGTTTTCATTGATGCTTTTCTTGCAGCACACTAGATATTGTAATGCTGTGCTTCAAATAGTCAAAACTTATTGTTTCTTCAAGCTATTACAAGGCTAACTTGTATTCCAAGCTTTGTATGTATATCTGGCTTGAAGGAAGCAGGTTGGTTTATGGAACTATTTATTTATTCATCAATTACTAGTTATTTATGTGGTTCCAGCAGGTGGATTTAAGGACTCATTGTTTGATACACATAGAGCTGAAAAGAAGTCTTTGCTTCAGAGAACTTAACCTTTGGGATCCCCATGATATCTATCTGCAAGGTGTCCATTCTCATTGCAGATTCTAATTTTGTTAAATTTTGCATTTGTTTTCTCGTATATAAAGCGCTGTTTTGCCCCCAATATGCAGGCTAGCACTATCAGAGAGTTACTGCATTGTGATTTATTTTTTTTCCTAGTTACTTGAAACCACTCACTTTATTTAAATTTCCATCAATTCAAAATTTTCTCTTTCTCTCGAGCACACTTTTTCCATATTTTTCGTTCAAAATACTATTAATATTTTCTGATTATTCAGCAGAAAACTAAAAATGTCTCTTGAGCTACTCAGCCTGATTTAATTGGTTTTGGTGTATGGCAAGCTAAATTCAGATCTCCATTTATCAAACCCCAAGTCTCTCCTCCTCTCTAAAAGTGAGCTGTGCTCAGGTGAAAAAAACTCATGAGAAAAAAAGTCTGTTTGGAACTGTGCATTAAAGATTTTGTAACATTCCCAAGGTCACTGCAGCACAGGAATGAAAGGAAAGTTAGTGCTTGTATCTTTGCTTCCCCCCACTTCAGTGCTTCTCTAAGCCCCTAGACTCTTATTCCTGACAGCTTTCCAGGTTTCTCTGAATTGGTTTGAAGTAATATTTTTACTTTGTTCTTTGTTTCTCCAATTTTTACTTACAGAGGAACAAAGAAAAAAGACGGGGGGAGTGCATAAGAATATAAAATATTCTTTTCTTGTGTATCAAAGACAAGCAGTATATGCAGAGGGTCAAAGTTCCTTTTTTTCCTGATGAATTTTCAATTCCTAGGCCCCTTGGGGGATGTGCAGTTGAGTAACCATCACCTTAAAACCTTTGTTTTCTGTTAAAATTTAACATGCTTTCCCACAGTTACCTTTGAACATCCCCTCTCCTTCTTCTAAACCCTTGTAAATTCTAGCTGATAAGCTTTTCTTACTTTGAACTTCTCAAATTTCAGGACAGTTGAATCATTTAATTTCAACTCATTTATACGTTTAAATGAAAGATCTGGTATGCATGTTTGTCCTGATCTTTGCTAAATGTCAGTTGCCTAATTGGTCACAGTTTCAGAACTTGGACATTTTTATTTCAATTCTATGCTGTTACCACCCCACATGCTGCTGGGTCTCTTGGTTTATTTTTCTCAAAGTGGATAGAAGAGGGAAAAGGCCCTCAGATCAAAGGCTAAGGTAACTATGATTGTCCAGCCAGGAGAAGAGAAGGCTGTGGGGTGACCTGGTTGTGGCCTTCTAGTATCTGAAGGAACTTACAAGAAAGATGGAAGGAGACTATTTAGACAGGCATGTAGTGACAGGACCAGGGGGAAGGGCTTCAAACTAAAGAGAGTAGGTTTAGATTAGATGTTAGGAACAGGTTCTTTACTATGAGGATGGTGAGGCACAGGTTGTCCAGAGAAGCTGCGGCTGCCCCATCTCTGGAAGTGTTCAAGGCCAGGTGGGATGGGGCTCTGAGCAACCTTCTGGTCTAGTGGAAGGTGTCCCTGCCCACAACAGGGGGGTTGGAACTAGATGATCTTGAAAGGTTCCTTCTAATCCAAGCCATTCTATGATGCTGTAATAAAGTAATTCCTCTGTGGTCTTCTCAGTTGTATTCCTGTGTAGGTCACCATTAAAATGGCTCAGTAGTGTAGGAGAAAGGTAAAGTCTGGGTAAGCCTTTTAGTTGTGTGCAGTTATATGGAGTATAGAGTCGTCTGTTAATGATGCTGGATGCCACCATGGCTTCATCAAAAGCAAACATTTTCAATTTTTGAAACAATTTTTTTTTTGGGTGACTAAATATTTGGAAAGCATTTATTTTGAGAGTGTTATTTGTACACTGCTAAACTGCTTCATTTGAAGTTTGTAAGATCAAAAATGCTGACATGAATAATGGAGAAGTCAAACTAACTCCTAATAGGTTGAGTCCAGGAGGAAGAAATAAATGAGAAACAATCTTTCTAGCAAAATCGCATGAACAGAACCCCTGGAGTGGGTTGGGGGAATATTTCCAGTTTCCACTTATATTATGCTGTTTATTTATAGATGGGATTGTGATGTATGTTTCTCTCTGAAAATTTCAGGCCTGGCTGTTGTTTACGTAGTGAAGAGTTTGATGGCAGGAAGGGGGAGACACAGGAGCAGCACTCCTGCACATTTAAACAATCTACCTTGTGAATAATGCTTAGTTATGGCAAAGACACACCAGGATTAAAAAAAAAAAATCCTTGCAATTCCTGTATGTACAATAGAAGGAAGATAGAAAATACAAAAAGTTTAGAAATGATTCCTGGTATAATTAGAGGCTGCACTGAAGCTGAGTAAAAGGTGAATCAGGCCCTGAGCTTGGAGATCAACATGCTGTTCAGATTTCTGGGAGATTGTAGAAAATAACTGAAATGATGACTGGGGTAATATGCAGACCTGAAGGTAATTCTCAAGAGCTTCAGCTCATTAAGCCCATTTGTAGGAAGATTCTGGTATGGGAACACTGTCTTAAACTGAGTTACACAAATCAGAGATCTGTCCCGGTAAGTGGTGTTTTGGCTAAAGTCATAGGATTGGAGATGAGTGGGTGAGCTTAGCTGATTGGAACACTTTCTCACTGACATGCTGTGCTTGGTCTGTATGCCTAAGTTGGGTCTGCTCTACAGATGCCATATGGAATGCTGTACTGTCAGGCTCTTGAGTGGGACAGGTACATCCTCCTCCAGTAAAATGCTACTGAGGTGCTCAGGGACCAACTGACTCCTAGGGACAAGAAGAAGAGGAGATTTCACTGAATTTTATAATTTCTGACTATGATCCCTGTGCCTAATACAAGCAGTATTCGGGGTAAGTTGAGGATGCTGATGGGGAGAAATAGCTGTACCAAGGTATGCTTTGTCAGCAGCTTTGAAAATGCCAACACCACCAAAATTGCACCTATTTGCCTTTTTAGGTTCTTAAGCATGGTTTAAAAAACCATCACATCACATATGTGTGCTTTGTAGAGCAGTTGTAAGTATTCCTTTATAGGTCAGGGACTCTCTTGAATACTGCATCTTACAGAGGAATCCCTTGTGTCATTTGAAGGTCTAATTTGGGGATCTGTGGTAATGCTGGCTGGGGCTGGCGGATGGTGGGGGTGGAGTTCAGTAAGAGGTGGTAAGTCATCAAGTTATTAGTCATAATTCCTAAGACAGTAAAAGTTACAAGTCCCAATTCTAAAGATAGTAAAAGAACAAAAAGGAGAACAATATTTAGGTCAATGAATAGTCTTCTGTTCACATCAGAGTAGAAAGCTTAATTAACTGAGTGTTTTATGTCATTTGCAAACATCATACAGACTCTGCTCAATTGTACATCTGTTTTGTCAGCGCCAAGGGAATACTCAGGACTCAGCTGATCTCCATCTCTGGAGTGCTCCTATACATTAATCTTCTGTGTTACTGTTAATTAATAATAAAGACAATCATTAAAATATTCTTTCATCCGAAATCCTTTGACTTGCAGGCTAAGACATCCTGACTGACACCTCTAACCTTTGCCTATCTGCTCCCTTCCAGGGCAGTGAGGAGAGAGAGGCACTTGCCGGTGCCTGGGTCAGAGTGTAGGGGAGAGCCTGAATTGCCAAGGGTCTGTTCTCTGCTGGGCTGCTGCCTCCTGCTTTTGGGTATTTGACCTCCAAAGGAGTCCCAGTCCACAGCCCCATTTGGATATATAAACAATATAATTAAAGCCTGATATGCTTTTAAAAAAGTTCGATTATGTAGGAAGAGCCAGTCCTTGCTGCCTACAGGCTAACTATTGACTTTAAATATAGCCCCAAGCAAGTGAAACACTGCTCATAAATAGCCTCAGGAAGCACTGACCTCAAAACACACCTGCACAACACAATCCTTTTCCCAGTTACTTTCTATTCTGAAGGCCAGTACCTCAGTGTTGCCTTACAGCAGTGATATATTACTGCTTTCTATTGCCTTGTTTTCAGCTATTTTGCTCCTTTATGTTACAGTGCTATCTGTTCCATGCCCATTAATTCTTGCATTACAAAATAAAGAAGTGCATGCAATGTCCTCATCATCCTGGGCTATTTCATCACTTCTTATGCACATCAGCTGTGCTTAGCTGCAGTGCTGGAGTTCAGAGTTTACAGTAAAAGTCCTCACAAAAAGAACACAGACAATAAGAGCAGGAAGAGCTGGATTTGTTTAAAGTAGCTTGAAGAAGCTTGCCCTCTCAGTAGCAACCCCACCTTGGCTTTGTCTATGACCTGATGCTTGCACTGATACTGAATTAGCAGTATTAATTTTCCTACTGCAGGCAAGGTCATAGTGATCAAGTGACTTAAATAGGTTTAAAGTCCTGGGTAGACTGACTCCTCATTCTTAATTTTTATTCTAGGCAATTTCTTCTAGACATCAAATACTCATGAAAAATCAATTGTCAAACTCTCACTGTAGATAATTTGATATTTTTAGGAATATAGATGAATCTGTTAGGTGTATTTTAAGAAATTTGCTGAAGAAGTTTCTGGGACATCACTCACTCCCCGGTTCACAATTATTGATAAAGCTATGGTTGAGGACAACGTTTTAGTTTTAGGACTAAAAAAAATTTTAAAGAGTGAACGGACTAGCAAAAAATGTGGAGATACTCTCAGTGCAAAATCTGCTCTGGCAACATGAAATGAAGTTATATCTCTATTAATAGAGAAACTCACTGCACTTGAAGGGACCTGCGATACCACACTTGGCTTACTTGCTGGGCTAATCGCTTGTTGAGAATGCCCAGTAATGTCTGCAGCAAAAATGCTCATACAGCTCCATTCATGAAATTTGTCCTTAGAGTAAGACTGATTAGAGACCTCATTTTACTGATTAAATAAGGCTTAAGTATTTAAATTGCTCTTCTCTTGCAGATAATCCAATCATGCCAGATATTTCATTTAATATGTGTGTTTTTACCTATAATTTAATTACAAGAAAAAATTTATGTTTTGAAAAGTTAGAAAAGGAGGCATTCTTCCCAAAGGGTCCAACTCATTTCAGGTATTATTTTACAAATATTATTGTTGAGGGGATGGACATGTGCAATCTGTCACAGGCCTAGTGGGAGGTGTATTTGTTTCTGATACTATAGGCATATAGGTGATTCTGCTCTGTCAATTACTGTATGGTAAAATTGCATCTTAATTTAACCTCTCAGAGCTGGTTTGTCTGCTCACACTTCGAGTATTCTATAGGATATAAGTATCTGAGAAGTTTGAGAAAGCTGTGTTATAAGCTTATCTAAAATAGCTGTGGGCATGTTGGTGTAAGACAAGGAAGAAAGTGTGAAAGAATCAGTGAGTGACGAGTAGAGAAGAATGTTGCCATCCATTCAAGTGAATTGTCACTGCATTCACTCTCTATTCATCAGCCATAAAAAAAGGCAAAAGGTAATGAAAAAAAAGGGGCAGGAAAGAGTTAAAACACTGCTTTGCTGTGCTGTAATTGATTCAGCTGTATCATCCATCTTATATGGCTGACTTGTTATCACTGGTAAAAACATGAAGGTGGGTTGCAAAGAATAAACTTTTGTTTCTGCATGGAAAAGTTATTGGCCAAATGAGCAAGTAAGGAATGGGCATCATTTAATATATTGGCACACTGGACAGTGCAATAGGAGAGAGTAAATATGAATTAGGAAAAAATTGAATTAGGAAAAAGATTTGAAAACAAGAACAACTTTTGAACTTTATATACCTGAAAAAGGGGAGCAATGGTGTGAATTCAAGTCAAGTGGCACTTAAAACAGCTGGGACTGGGAACACAGCACAGTGGAAACTGCAGTTAATTTGAATTCTATGGAGATAAGTTAAAAGAGGGTTAGATTTGTATACAGAAGGTTTTGACAGTAAAAATGTGAGTTTCAGATATATACCAAATATGGTTATGTTCTGGATGCCTAAGGGGAGTGGGTCAGGGATGTCAAAGGTCCTTGCACTCAGATGGCAGGAAAGGCAGCGAAGTTATCAGAAATGAGAGGGTATATACAGTAGATGGAGTGTAAGAGGAAAGATAAATATTTCAAATTAGACCAGACTGGTTATATTGACAATGAAGTGCCAACAAGATTGTGTTTGTGAGACAGCTGAAATGCAGAATAGGAGAAAGTAATTTGAGAAGTAATTCTTCAAATGGCCACCTATAAGGGAATGAAGGAAGGTAAGTATGAGGTGCCTTAGACTAACACTTTGTGATACTGTTTGAAGCTACACCTTCAGTGTCTGGGTTTTTCACTTCTGTCCAAGAGTGAAAATCTTCTCATGGTTTCTGTTCACTGTGATGCCAACATGCTCAAAACTAATCACTGGACTCAATATGCGTACAGATCAAAGACTGCAGGTAGTGTACACTCAGTAGTGTGTAAACTATAATGCTAATAAAAAATACACACATTAGGGATGTTTTCCCCACTTATGTCACAAGCCCCAAGAAACTTAAAGTGCTCCCAAAAGCCACCAGGCATAGCATTGCATTGGTATTCAAAGAAGGAGGTGCTTTGAAGAAATCACGTAGTTCAACAAGATTTTGTCTAGGTTCTTGCTGAAATAAGTTTAATTCAAAATCACAGTTCATTCTTGTGGTATAGAGCATGATTTCTTTTTCTGAGGTTGGTGACACTTATTCCCTTGTAGTATATATTTTGCTTGCATTCTTTAAACTTCATTAATTTGTCACAGATTTTGCCATTATACTGCAGTACTGACTACCTTTCCTCATAAAATGCATGAATAATTTACTTATTTTCCTAAGTGGTGGTGAATAAGGAAATTAAATGAGTTAGCATATTCAACTTTAGCTAGGTGGCTGCACCTCAGAAAGAGCCTCACAGAATCACAGAATCACAGAATCACCAGGTTGGAAGAGACCTTCAAGATCATCGAATCCAACCCATGCCTCAACACCTCAACTAAACTAAACCATGGCACCGAGCGCCACATCCAATCTCTTTTTAAACATGTCCAGGGATGGCGATTCCACCACCTCCCTGGGTAGACCATTCCAATATTTTATCACTCTTTCTGTAAAAAACTTCTTCCTAATATCTAACCTATATTTTCCTTGGCGCAGCTTAAGACTGTGTCCTCTTGTTCTGTCAGTTGTCACCTGGAAAAAAAGACCAACCCCCACTTGACTACAACCACCTTTCAGGAAGTTGTAGAGAGTGATGAGGTCACCTCTGAGTCTCCTTTTCTCCAGGCTAAACAACCCCAGTTCCCTCAGTCGTTCCTCATAGGGCTTGTGTTCCAAGCCCTTCACCAGCCTTGTTGCCCTCCTCTGGACACGCTCAAGTGTCTCAAACGTCCTTCCTGAACTGAGGGGCCCAGAACTGGACACAGTACTCAAGGTGTGGCCTCACCAGTGCCGAGTACAAGGGAAGAATGACTTCCCTGGTCCTGCTGGCCACACTATTCCTAATACAGGCCAGGATGCTGTTGGCCTTTTTGGCCACCAAGGAACACTGCTGGCTCATGTTGAGTCGGCTGTCAATCAGTATCCCCAGTCCCTTTCTGCCTGGGCACTGTCCAGCTGCTCTGTCCCCAGCTTATAGCGTTGCAGGGAGTTATTGTGGCCAAAATGCAGGACTCGGCATTTGAGCCTCAATGAGTCTCAGTCAATTGGTTAGGTTAGACAAACATACAGCCATTTACTTAATCAAGAAATAATTATCTCAATGCACAGAGGTGTGAGGGTTTTTTATTTTTGAGATTTTTTTAGTCCTAGTATTATAGTATTTAAGACACTATGAATTCATAAAACTTTAGGGAGAAAGCATAAAAACATTCTTGCTAAAGAACCTGATAGTCTGTTACATCTGAAGCTGTAAGTCTGCTGGTGGTCACTGCAGGTGGCTTCATGAAGTGTAACCCAATACTCTACAGTAATGAATCTACCCTAATCAGAACTTGATGATTCTTGAGGGGGAAAAATATACCCCTTGAAGGGGTGCAATGTACTCTTTAGATCTTATTTCTAATCTTTTGGGCTCCTTGCAGATGGTGACAATTGAAGTATTGTTGCAATGTTTTTCAGTGCAGCTTCTGTAAATTAAACTGGTGTTCACAACTAAAGCGCTTGTCCCACACTTTTCAAAATAGCATCTTGGAGCTGTTTTTGATGATTTTGCCCGGAGTGGAAGCAGAGATGAGTGATGGTTTTGGCTGGAGTAGAGTTAATTTTCTTTGCAGTGGCTGGTATGGGGCTGTATTTTGGATTTGTGCTGAACATAGGACTGATAATATGGAGATATTTTTGTTATTGCTGAGCAGGGCTTGCACAGAGCCAAGGCCTTTTCTGTTTTTCGTGCAGCCACGCTGGGGAGGAAGGTGGGGTTTCATGGGAGGTTGGGAGCAGACAGCCGGGGCAGGTGACCCCAGCTGTCCAAAGGGGTATTCCCAACCATATGATATCATGCTCAGCATATGAGCAGCAGGGAAGAAGGAGGAAGAGGGGGTACATTTGGAGTGGTGGCGCTTGTTTTCCCAACTCACTGTTACCCATGATGGGGCCCTGTTCTCCTGGAGATGACTGAACACCTGCCTGCCCATGGGAAGCAGTGAATTCCTTGTTTTGTTTTGCTTGTGTATGCAGCTTTTGATTTCCCTCTTAAACTGTCTTTATTTCAACCCGTGGGTTCTCTGGCTTTTACTCTTCCAATTCTCTCCCTGATCCTGCCTGTGGGGAGTGAGCGAGTGGCTGTGTGGTGCTTGGCTGCTGGCTGGGGTTACAGATGATAAATACCATACACCTTGAAACCAAATTACTTGTGGAATATCTGGCATAATGAATACAAGAACTTAGCTAAAAAGAACTTCATGTTTTAAAGAAAAATATTTTTTGCAAAATAAAATCTAACAGTTCTTCCAAGCCTGAATCAAACCCCAAGCATTTAACATCTGCAGTATAATCTTTCTCCCTTCTAAATTCTGTTGATCTTCCCAAAGTGCAGTGCAAACCATTGAGAGGTTAAAAATGGGATGGTGTCCTAAACAGAAAGTGAGATGGAAGAGCACAGTAATAAAGGAAAGAAAGTAATGCCTCAGGTTTTATGAAGAACAACATGAAATGCCTGACCAAAAACCTAAGAACTGGAAAAATTGTTTGAAGCAGAGGAAGAACAACAGAGGAAATATGAAAAAGGGGGGAATGCAGGTAGAAGCTTTAGTTTGTGTACCATTGAAATTGATACTTTATTTGGATGCCTACTATTTTGGTTTTTCTTGGGCAAAAATAAGGTGGTGCTGGCCAGGGGCTTGGCTTTTTACATGTTAAAGGTCAAAAAAGATACGTTGAATATCATTTAGGATCTTCACTTGTCTTGAACTCAGTTTTCATGATTATCTTCTTCCAAAAGGTTTCTATCAACTTTATTGTATTTTAAACATTTTGACAATATGAGGAATGGTGCTTTATATTAAAAATTTGTGATGATGATAGGTAACGTAATAGATCTTGTTTTGTAAGTTTACGCTCAGAGAGTTAGATCCATGCAAGTTGCTATACAAGCACTAACCTTTGAAAGAATTAATTATCTCACAGGTACCCTAGGAACAAAATAATTTCACTATCATAGATGAAAAAAAATCTCTATTTATGTGATGTTTCTTCAGAGTTTTTCACATAGAAGAGGGAGAACTCTTCACAAAAAGCACACTTTGTTGCATCATCTGTGAAACTGACTGACCAAGTCTGGTCTCTGAAAATGGGGAGAAAGCTGAAGATACCATATAAATAGGTTTTAGGAGGTGGTGTGGTGGTGTTCTTTGTTTGTGGCTGGGTTTTTTTGTGATTTTTTTTTTTTTTTAGTAAATGTTTTGTATGATTTGTAAGTTTTTTGAAAGATGTTTTGGTGGTCCAAAATATTCCATAGCTAAGTAGTACTGAATGTTTGCCTTGAGGCTGGGAAAAAATATTTCTAAAGCCTAACTTTTTAAGAATGAAAGAAAATAAGTGGTAATTAAATTCTATAAATTGCATACTAAACCCAAACTTTTTCTCAGACAATGCTAAGATCTGTCAATTTGTTATAAAATATTATCTTGCTTATTGCTTTTAATTGTTTTGGCAGCACATGAATCCAGAGTGTAATTAGATATTGGCCACATCATTTTTTCATTGTTATTAAAAGGATATGTGTGTATGTGTTTATTAATTTTGTAGTGTTTAAAATCCAGATTTCATACTGTCGTGGGAAGCGTCATGCTTTTGCTTCATAACCAGACAGTGTATGTTTTCAATAAAAACTTGTTTAGGAAAGTAAAACACATTCATCCTTGATATTTAAGCAAATTCACATTGCAGAATGATTAATTGCATTCAGCCTTTTCATCCACTTCTAATTTTTCAGGGGACATAATTGGATGCAAATTGGCCAGTGTTAATCATTAGATACCACTAATTAAAAACAGAAGCTGTAGGTAATGGTATGATTATTGGTAGAAATAAATGAAGCAGATCAGGTAACACTTTTCTTCAGGGACTCATGACTTGTGCCTGAGCCTCATTAAATTCCAACATGTGAAGGTGCCCTGCTGGTAGAGGCTGCAGGAGAGCTGTATTTATAAATAACTTAAAAGTAATATAGGAGGGCAGTACCTGAAAAAGGAGGTGTGGAACATTCGTGTGGCTCAAGGACTTAGCAGTTTAATGAATTAGAAACTTTAAAAAAGCAATTTAATTAGGTGAAAACTGGTTTTGCACAACAAAAAGGCAGTTGAAAGAGAAACTAAGGGCATTTATTTTCTGACAGTGTTTCTGAAGCATACTGAAACGCCATATTCTTAAAATTCAGTGGGTATTTTTTGTATCCAAAGAATTAATTTCATACTTTGCCTTTTAAAACTGACTGTGATGTTAGATGACCTGTATACTGACTGAAGTGGAGGCTTGCTGAAAAAACTGTGATCACTCATTCAAATCGATAACAGTGTTTTGTACGGAGATTCAGAAGAGATAATTTCCTCATGAAGAATCTTCTGACTTAGCTTTTAAATTACTTTTAAAACACACTGATGACCAATGGACCCTTTCACTCCAGTGCTTTGGGTTTTTTTCCATCATTATCACCAAAGTTCATCAGGAATAAACGCTAGTAATAACTCCCTTTAAGGGATTCATACAGTGATGGAAAACACCACTTACACGATTCAAAATACTGATACCAAATAAAAGATACTAATAATAGGTACTGCACACTGTTCAGTCTTATGGACAGAATTAGTGAATTAGGCATTTTTTGGGGGGAAAAAGAGCCATGAATGAAAACATTTTAATTTTCACTATTCCTTCCAGTTCCCCACTGATGCAATGTTCAGCAGTGATGCAGGCAGTGACTGGGAGCTGTTTTCTGGGTGCGTGACTTCTGTCCAGCAGCTTTGCTCTGGCACTGGTCTTTTCTGTCTGCCAGCTGGAGTGAAGGACCTGCACAGATGGCAGTGCCCCAGCTCTTTGGAGGCAGAGATGGAGGCTGGAGCTGTAACAACCAGAATTGGGACCCAAGCTTAGAGCTGTACATACCACAATTTTACACGTGCACCACATTTCATCTTTTTGATAATGGCTGCTCTTATATATACTTAGAGTTGCAACTAATACTGTGAAATCAACATCATATCACCACTCATTCGTAAACATAAATGATGGCTTCAGCATTAAAAGTTATGCTGAAAATAGATGGATTAAATTTGATTGTTACTGTTTTACTGGCATAGATTTTATTATATCCAGTGACTTTAATATCTACACAAATAACTTTCTTTTTCAGGGCCACATTCTTGTGTCTGAAAGAACTATTTTATATAGCAGGATGCTCATCAGATCTGAACAAATACTGGGTTAGTTCCAGAAGTACCAAAGCCAAAAAGAATATAAATGTAAGTAGTTTCTAGGACTAGTATCAAACCACAAAAGGATATTTTTACACTGCATAACTGCTGGATTCACAAAATAGAGCCCATCAGAAATACAACTCTCTGCATACTACTACATCTGATTTCAAAACAGTCGGATTGTTTCATAATGGAAGCCCAATTAAGCTTAGAGTAACCTTGGTCTGGAGGGAAGACTATGTATTCAGTGGGGCACTAATAGAAAAATTGGAAAGTATGTATAGATAGATGTAGCAGATGAGTGAGGGGTAAGATACTTGCCTACTGAAATATTGTGAATTAAGTGCTCTTGTTTCAATTGCATCTTCCACCTGGGTTTTCATGGTTACAAGAAATACAGCATTATTTCTTGGCATCTACCTTGAGAATGGTCTGGGAGTTACCCTGAATCAGAAGTTAGTAGAAACCAGGTGAACATTTGGAAGGGCTAGGTAAGGTGTGTCTAGGTAAGGTTTCAACTTAATGGGAGTGATACCCTCTTTTGGCCTCAGCTCTGTGCAAGAGATGGACTGATTAAGGAGAGCTGAGTAAAATGAATAAAAATGAGCAGAGGTTGGGAAAATATCACTGGCCTAAAAAGATTTGTATAAGAAGAGAGAACATTTGAAGGTCTTTGAGTCTTCAGGTGCTTACAGGGTTGTGATAAAGAAACAGTAGATGATATATGCACTATGGATTAGAAAACTGATAAAGTAGTTGATTTGCACCTCACAAGGATGTTTAGATGACAGCAAAACCCTTTTTCAAATGAAGAGTTAAAACAGACTGTTCTGCACTGGAGATATTTTGGAGCAGGTTGCACCTTTAAGGGATGACATAGCCATAACCAAACCTGTCTTAAGGCAAGGGGCTAGATTAGCTCAGACTGTGACAGTGTGGCTGTTGATAGTGTTTATGACATCAAGAAGTAGTTCAGAAAAATGACTGTACAGCACAGAATCCGTATAGAACATGCTAAAAAGCAGGTACACAAATACACTGTATGAACTAGGAAATTAAAAAATGGGGGAAGCCAAAAGTCATCAATGTTCAGAATAGAGTACAGTGTTAATTCTGTTGTAATAAGAACATGCAGTGTCCACCCACCAACAAAAAGATGCCCATCTTTGTAATAGATGACTTATTTCTAATTTGATTTTTGGAAGTCTATTTAACACTTTAAAATAATTTCTCTATAAATGCATAAATTTTTAATTAACATGTAGAATATGTAATTTTAAAGAGTATGCTAAAATTCCAAGCTCTGCATGGGGAACCAACCAGTGCCATAATGAAAAATATGTCTCTACTTTACATTTATTAGCATTTCCTTTTCATTCCTTTGATATACATGCAAATAACTGTACTGGTGTAGATGAGGCACTTTGTGATACAGTTTAGTGGTGAACATGGTGGTACTGGGTTGGTGGTTGGACTCGATGATCTCGGAAATTTTTTCCAACCATAATGATTCTATGATTCCATGATATTAATCTTGCAAATATATGAGCTACGAGATGTTAATTGATTCCCACTACTGTGATATTTATCTAATACATCTCCATACTAAATACATTACAATTCCAGAGCCTCATGCTCTTGAGGTATCTTGGGGGTCCAGGGTATGACTGTAGGCTTGGGGTAGCGTGGGGTGTGTGAATGGGATGGTCACAGCAGGGGTTTGTGTGAGATGGTGGTCTGCCACCCCAATAAAGCTTCTTCTATAGCCTGGACTTGCTGCTTCTAGGGGTGTGTGGAGGGAAGAGTAGCACATTGGTGGTGTGCACTCTGCCCTGGGGAGAAGGTGGCCAGACTGTGTGGAAGGATATCTGCCAGAGTTACCATTTTAGAAACACAGATGTACTGTGTTTGGTATGCTTGTATCGAACTGTGGGGGACACCTTGCTGGCAGATACCTCTGTTTCTTACCCAGACATACTCTTGGCAGCTTCTGTGTTTTGTGCTGTAGTTGCCTTTAGATGCTGTGAGATGAAGAGCTGACAAACAGTCCTTCGAACCAGACTGTGTGTGCTGTCTTGTATCAAAGAACATCTGACCCAGGCACAGGCATATTTTCCTTTCCTGGGCTTCACAAGTAGAAAGAAAATTGACTTCAGCTTTTGCTCTGAGTCCCATCAATCAGGAGTGTTGCAGGAGCCCAGAGGATGGGTCCTCTGCCTGCCTTAGCTTGTTCCAGTGGCATTGCAGTAGAACCCATGAGGAGAAAGGCTCTGGGCTCTCATTCCAGGGTTGATCACTCTAAGGGGTCTATCTCCATAGTTCAACCATTCAGGGTAGCTCAACATTCAGGACAACTATGCTGAGTGACACTGGAGTGGCACCACCTGCTCTAAGCCATAATGGGTTCACCTTCCAATATTTTTCACTTTCAGTGCAGAGTGAGTGCTGATGCAAATGCTGTGCAAATGGCAACTGAGACTTCATATTCTTCTTTGCACTGGGCTTCATCCAGCTGTCTTTCCCCCATAGTGCTGTGTAAATGAGGAACTTGGAGTTCTATTAGCCTGCCATAGTGAATAGACATGTTACAGCAATGCAAAAGAGGTGTAGAGCATGATCTGACCATGAGGCCTGCTAGTAGATTTTGCCCCAGAAAATATGCCAAAGCAGCAAGGAACCATTAACACACAAAAAAGCAGAAAACTATCCTCTTCGTTCCTCCCAGCAAGCGTGTCTGTTGAATCCTGCCCGTAAGCAGACTTGTCTGCCTATGAAGAAAACCAGTTTTTAATTTTCATTACAAGTTAAAGAGAGTAAGTAAAAGTGCACTGTTGAAGTGAGTACTGATGAGTTCTTCAACATGCAAACTCAATACTGTCAATACAACAAAATATTTTTGGTGCAAAGCTGTTAGTGTGTTTTATATCTACATGGTCAGTGTAACAGCTGCCACTTTTCAGGTGACAGTCTGGAGTTAAACAGGCTAATGAGTCAATCCATCATCATTAGAAATCAATGGAAAGGCTTCCATTGGCTTGGTGAATAACTTCATCTGCTGTCATCATAGCAAATGCTCTTGACCTGTGCATTCAGAAGAGCAAAAAATGAGCACATTCTGCCATACCCACTGAACCCTTCAAGCACATCTGGGCCGTTCCCATTGTACGAAAGACTTACCAAGTGGAGAATGAAGATTCATGGTGCCTCTCTGAAATGCTGCCAGTCTGCACATACTAAGCTGGGAAAGGCAAGTAGCAGTTCCTTTTGTTGTGAGATCATCAAAGAGGTAGACAAAGTCATGTGTCTAACTTTTCCAAGCAGGAATGTGGTTAAATTCCATGCTGATTGTATGAGGTTTCATAAGCCTATTTTGCCTGCAGTTGCTCTGGATTGTATAGTGCTGCTGAACGAGCACTAGAGTCACTCAATACATGTTTCAGATCTCGGTTGCTTCTATGATATATGATTCTCTCCAATTAAAAAAAATAACCATTAATTAATCCTTATTTTTGTTATATAAGAATCCTATATTGTTTTTCTGTAACTGTGAAGAACATTTTTCTGGATTTTATGGGTGGTGACTAATATTCCCTAAAGCTTATCTGAAGTTATTTTCTAGAATGGACTGCCAATTTCATGTTTTCTATGCCTTTGCTCTGAGTAAGACAGTATTCTCTTTCTTAAAGGCCAGAAGCTTGTATCATCCTGAGTGCTCAGCATCTTTGAGTTTTTCTGAAGAAAACTGCAGTGGCACTGTTGGTGGCATGAAACACTTAACAGTGCTTGGATATGATGCATGGCTTTATGTACCCTGTCGTTCTTGCGTAAAAATCATTAGGATGTGTTACTATGTCAGCATCATAAAGGGCCTATCTTATCTTATTGTGACCTAAGAGTTGATGCATGTTGTTCAGTAGCAGGTCTGAATGGATTTTTCATGCACTCAATGGAGACTTTATTTACATTTTGTGAATTGTTAGAAGAAGAGTTCAGTTTTTTTAACTCATATGATTAATGGCTCAATCTCAGAATTTCAAATGTGCTAGACACAAGAGGGGAAAGAAAGATGGTGCCAGTCTTATGTCAAACATAATCTTTTCTTCTTCTCTTTCCACTTTCATCAGGACTCATATTTGTGACAAACTGCACTGACTTTTTCTTGCATTGCAATGTCTCAAGTCAAAAGAAAGTGGGGAAGCAAAAGAGCTGTGGAAAAGAACTAAAGCCTTGAAGTGGCCAGGAGCTGAGATCCTGCTATGTGAATCCTGCAGGTCCTACTTTCAGGTGGCTCTCTGCATTATTCCTCTCACCACCTAAAAAACCAAGGAGAGGGAGAAAGAAGGGAGTAGGGTTCTTTCCTTCCAGATTCTTGTTTTTAACATATTTTTAGTTGTATAATGTGATTGGTACAAATATAACTGTCGATGGAGTTAAACCTGAAAACATATATTGAAAGAGGGAAAATGTAAGTATCAAAATACATCTTGCTGTAAATGCAGCTAACATGTTAATAGTCTACCACATAACTTCAACTGACTCAAAATGACAGATTATTGATGATTAGGCTAAAATCATGTTAAGTTTAAAGGCTTGGATCTTTTGATAAATTTTTTTCTGAGAATGATAATCTCAATATTGCACAATCTATAGCCCTTCCAATTCTGTGAAAATGTCACGCTTTTGAAGTGCAAATAGTGGTGATTTCTTTGCTTTATTCACAGTAATTAAAACAGGGCTTCTTTGCCCTGCTGCGTATGTATATTCTCTATTTAATCTTTCAGCAATTCTGTTTTACCGCAATAGCCTTGTAATTGGGAATCTGTGCTTATCTACCCCATGCCCTTCTTTCTTCTTTTTTGAAGATTGTAGTATTTAATGGTTGAGGTTGTTTCAGAACATTGAAATTTGTATCTGTGGATACATACCAGTGAGTTTTCCATCTTTAAAAAAAGCAGCTTTTTGAACTATATTAAACACTCCTTACATTAAATTTACATCATTATTAAATACTCAATATATGCCATTTTAATCAGCAGAAAGTGGTACCCCAGGTGTCCTGTTCTGATTTCCAGTAAATTGCTGTTTAAGCTGTAGATTTCATACTTTAGGCAGATACAAAATCGGGTGAAATATTTCATGAGATTAAGTGAATTTATTCCTTTTTTCTTTTGTTTATATTTTTAAACAAAGCTCCATTTCTTTTATATGTCAGCAAAATTAAGCTAGCTGTATCTAATTTCAGACATGAGCCAGCATGGCCTATTTTCCATACAAATTTAATCCAGTGTAGTGTATATTATCCATGACTCAGAATAGCATGACAAAAAAAAGCCATCAAAGATTTCCATTATGAATAAAATAGCTGCTAGATGAGATAAATATTCAAGACAGATGATAGCGGAAATTAAAATTTTATAATTGGCCTTCTACAATTAAATTCCAAATTGAGAAAGAGTTTCTTCCCATTCCATCTATTCTTCATAGACACCATTTATTACATCTTTGTGTAACTCAGAGATGGGAAAATTCATTAAAGGTTTTTTTTTTTAAGGATTATTATGATGTAAATTGCTGCTTGTAGTGTGTGGTGCACAATGCTGCTAAGAAAGAAGTTAATCAGAAGCAGAATGGACAGCTCAGTGGACTATAAATGGGAGAAGACGCCTTTAAATTTTAAGGAAGGCCAGTTTAACAGTGGCTATGTGCTGGTGATCTCATTTATTTTCCAGTAAAGACAAAAATCACCATATCTGATAAAAATGATCACTGTTCATGACAGCAATCTCTTTTCCTGATTAATTCCTTGTAGGGAGCATAGATTATTTAGTAATACCAAATAAACATTACATGACATGACATGTCCTGTGTAGTCAGAAAATACCTTTGCTCTTTGAACGTATAAACAGGAAACAAACAGGGAAACAAGAGCTTCCCAGCTCGTGTTCAAAGATAAAAGCTAGTGATTACGTAAACCCTAAAGAGAAGGTGCTATGTTTCATTTAGCATGCTGCTTCTTGTTGTGTCTTTAAGGGCTCAGTGTCTTTCCTTCTTGGGTCCTGTATGTGCATAGAGTACAAATGACCTTTCTAATGACCTTTCTAGTGACCTTTTATAGTTTTGTGCTACTTGGTGGCAATTTTAGGGATAAGCGAATCATGGGTGTGAAAAATTCCTTGGGGGAAATGTGAGTGGAAGAATAATCGGTGCTGAAAATAGTATATGGAGAGGCACTTCTCACATCGGGAATGGAGGCAGTCTTTAGAGGCAGTGGAACATGATGGAGAGGACAGATGCACACTGGAAATGAATACGAGAAAACTGGGGCCAGGGAGAGTATAAAAGGAGGAAAGTCAAATTTCACCATACTGATCTACTGGAAATGATACTAGAAGACTGGATTACTAGGTAACCCTATACTGTGGACAAGAAATGCAAAAATACCTGATCCAGTGCTAGAGCTATGAATCTGTCTTGCTCTTTGATTTTCTAGAAATTAAAACTTTCAGTTTTGCATAAAGACTTTTCTACCTCCACCTCATCCATTACCTCCATCACTCTCAGATGCAGAAATATGGAATATGTATCAGAAAGCACCAGCCACAGAAAAATATTGCAACAGTTGTTTGATGGAATGAAATAAGGCAGTAAGTACTGAATAAATAAATCAAAAAGTAACTGGGACTTAGACATACTAAAAGAGCTCTCTGAATTGTGATGCTGTCTTTGCATTCTGTTTTGCCTGTATTTGCCTGAGAATGTAGGTGCTTTAATGCAAAGGTAAATGAAAACAGGGGTTCTCAAGTTCTAACAGGCAAAGGGAGCTAGTAATGTAACTTACACTATGTCTTTTCTCAACAGTAACTCTTGCATAATTTATTGTTCCCATTATTATTTCCAGAAAAGAAAAAACTTGCATACTCCCATCATATTAGATGTATATGCTTACTGAAAAATCTGTACATCAATACTGATTAGTCATCTTTACTTGCAGGCTAACTTACACGACACTAAATTTCCTTTTCATCATGATGGTGTTCCTGCTGTAATTAAGGAAAAGTCTCTTAATAAAATGTGAACACCCCAGAGTGCTGGCCTACAGTGTCTTTGAGCAATGGCTCAGAGCATTACTGTGTGATGTCCCCGGAGTAAGTAAGGCAATGAGGAATTCACTCTGCAGCTGGGGATGCTGTGAGCCCTGCTGTCACCCTGCTGTCACTCTGCTGTCACCCTGCTGGCTCTTGTGGGCCTGCTTCTGCTCCTGCACTTACATTTCTGATACTAATTTAAGACATGGTCTTATATATATGGGACTATATCATAAATGTTATATAGTCTTACTAAATTTGTGATTCACTGGAAGACTTTTGCAAGAACATAGATTAGCAAAACAGAATTTTGCTGTATTGATTTTACAGTTCTTATGCTGCTCTGGATTTTGATATAAAGGACATAATTTCTTGGGATAAATTTTGAGAGAGTACAAATACAGATTTAGCTGAGAAAGCAGAGATCTTTTCTCCTTACTAAGAATTATTCTTAAGAGTGGTATCTCTGATATGAAAATGTAAGCCTTTTTTTGTTGTTGTTTGTTTTTAAAAGTACCAGAAAGCACTCCCCCAGTTTAATAAACCTTATGAAAGTCCTGTTTTGAACGTACATCAAAAATTCATGTATTTACAGGTATTTGAAGTGTACAGGTTTAAGTATCTATTAAAACAAAGAAAAAGTTTTATCTGTCAGCTCTTTTTAAGACAGCCAAAGAGGTTTACTGACACGTAGGGAAAGAAATCTTTCAGTTCTAGAACCATTAGGGAAACTCTGCTTAATGTTGACTGTTCTGGAAAGCTGTTAAAGATACTGAAAAGAAGTTTATCTTGGAAACCACTCTGTGATAGCAAATATAGCGGTGCAATTTTGAATACATAGAGGTATCTATGATTAATAATTTTCATTGTTTTGATATGTATGCTACTTTTTGTTTCCAGTGCAGTTTTACTGGTAGTGACAAGAAAGAAGTTAAAGGTGTCAAGAAACATAGCTAATTTAGACATTGCCAAACTGAAAAAATAGAGGAAGAATTATACTATTACAAGGAGAATGCAAGTTATTCATTAACAGTTTTTAAATTTTTTTTCTCATTGCAAAATTGACTTGAAAGAGTAATAAAATACAAGAGCTTACTGAGTTTTGTCTTGAGTACAATCATCTAGGCTTATTGTCAAAAACTTTTAAGTACTAGACAGGGAATGCCTTGGCTGGAATAATCTGCAAATCTGCAAATCTGCAAATACATGCTTGAGTGAACCCAGGAGATCAAGGAATTGAAATAGTGAACCAGGTGCGTTAGCAATGGCAGGCCATTAAAGAGCAACACATTTATTACATGTCAGTTTTGGGCCATCCGAATAAGATGCTGAAGGTTAAAACTACATTGAGGGTTATGCTCATGCTGTGAATATATAAGCCATAAATAAGTCTCTCCTGGCAGTGGTTGTCTGGTATGTCACAAAAGTGAATGACTGGCCCTGAGGAGCAGAGCAGGGAGCTTGCAGACCTACGTGAGGTCCTGCCTTTGCAGCTGTGCAGCACTACTGGAGTAACTCGCCTGGTAAGGGTGAATAATCTGTGGATACTATAGCTCATTGGGTTGATGTTCTTTGTCCTTTGGGAGAAAGAGGCATGGTAATGTATAAATTGCTTAGGAGTTTGTATTTTATTTCATCTAATCTATTGCAAAATGTGGGCTGAGTTAGGATGGTAGGAAGTGATGCTAATAGACAGTGGCTAAAATGTGGCTGAAATCATTATTTCTCATTACTTCTGTCAAGTGACAACAGTGGATTGTTCATCCCTGCTCACTTCTAAAATTAATAAGTAAAAATTACTCTGCATTCTTGCTCTCTGAATGATGACTGAGTTTCGACCATAATTTTTAGGCTCCTAAGCCAGTGAAACAGAAACTTTTAAATGGGTCTGAATGACTCAATACTATTATGTGTGCAACTTACAAATGACCTTCAAAATGCGAATGGGATACAAGAACTGTTGGATACTGCTTTTTTAATGACTCTTTTCTTCTTCCTGAATAGCACCTTCCACGATTAGAGCACTCCCTGGTTAGTATATTGACATAATACTTTTTTATGCTTAAAGCTGAGAACAGCTAATATGTATAACAGCATTCATTTAATAATTTAACTAAATAATTATATCCGCAAGAAACAGCCTGATGTGATGACATGCCAAAGATGACAGAAAGAACTTTTAAAATCTGCAGTGATTTAATTAAATAAACACATTAAATATTTGCATATAGAGATTATATTATTTATAATTAACTTTCCAAATTATTTATTTTACAGCCTTTCAATTTCCTCCATATCATTCTGCTTCATTGATAAATCCAGTCACATTTGACAGCCAGAATCTGGCATTTAAATATGACCACAGTAGACAGAATAATAATTCTTTAAAGAAGTTATCCTAAGTGACATATAAAAAAAATCTTAAAATCAATGCCAACAGCCACTTTTGCCTATAGCAGTCATAGATCTGGCCATTTTGAGGCCAAACACACTTTATTATTATTTACTGTATTCTGATTAATTTTATCCACAGCTTAAGGAGAACTAAACTCTCTGGATGCCTTCTCATAGAAAGTAGTAGCCAGGAAACCTTACAGACAAGAGAAAAATGTATCTTTTTAATGTTAACAGCAAGTGAAGGTGTAATATTTTTTTATCATCACTCCATCTCACTACCTAAATTCTTCTCTGCCTCCAGCTGAATTGTTGATCTTTTCTTCTGGCTTTCCTGAGAAATACAAAGGAATTTTACTATATAACTCTTCTACTTTAAGTGGCTCTGTTCACTCAACCTCTTCTCAAGCATGGAAAATCATGTGTGCTTCTTACTCGTGAGTATATTTCAGTAAAAGCCCAGTAAAAGTTGCTTGAAAGGTTATAGTACAGTGAGAATTTAATCTCTCTATATCAAATTGCCTTTATCCTGCTTCATCCAGGTATGTCCATCATAATTTTTCCTGCTGTTTGACTTCATGACATGACCTAGTTCTCTGTTGTCAATCCACTTCCAATAAGCAAGGATGGATGAAAGAGAATTGCATGTGAAAAGTGACAGGGGAGGGGCATACAGCAAAGTGGAAGCTGCTCTGGAATCAGTGTTTCTCCCTTTCACCCTCATTATGCACCAACTTATTACTGAAATTATTAAAATTAGTTGCGCTTTTTTTCTGATTTTTTTTTTTTTTTTTTTTTTTTTTTTTTTTTTTTTTTTTTTTTTTTTTTTTTTTTTTTTTTTTTTTTTTTTTTTTTTTTTTTTTTTTTTTTTTTTTTTTTTTTTTTTTTTTTTTTTTTTTTTTTTTTTTTTTTTTTTTTTTTTTTTTTTTTTTTTTTTTTTTTTTTTTTTTTTTTTTTTTTTTTTTTTTTTTTTTTTTTTTTTTTTTTTTTTTTTTTTTTTTTTTTTTTTTTTTTTTTTTTTTTTTTTTTTTTTTTTTTTTTTTTTTTTTTTTTTTTTTTTTTTTTTTTTTTTTTTTTTTTTTTTTTTTTTTTTTTTTTTTTTTTTTTTTTTTTTTTTTTTTTTTTTTTTTTTTTTTTTTTTTTTTTTTTTTTTTTTTTTTTTTTTTTTTTTTTTTTTTTTTTTTTTTTTTTTTTTTTTTTTTTTTTTTTTTTTTTTTTTTTTTTTTTTTTTTTTTTTTTTTTTTTTTTTTTTTTTTTTTTTTTTTTTTTTTTTTTTTTTTTTTTTTTTTTTTTTTTTTTTTTTTTTTTTTTTTTTTTTTTTTTTTTTTTTTTTTTTTTTTTTTTTTTTTTTTGCCTGAATGGCCTTATGGCCATATAAACTTCATATTCAGTGTTCCTAAAATGTTGATGCTAGGTGTTGAGAAATACATGCTTTCAGGAGTAAATATAGAAAGCAGAGGAGAACTTGTTAAACACAATCTTTAATATCTGGACTCAAGGTACAAGTTCTACACCAAAGTCAAGTCATGGTTTTGACCAGACGCACATTTCCATGATTTAATCAAAGAATAAGCAAGTATATGGCTGGTATGGATGCCTGGATGCTTTTGCCAGCAACTGTTCTCTCAAGAACTCTTACTCCTTTCCATCACAATTGCTACTCTTCAGTTAAATAGAATATAGGGTCCTGGTGGGCTGTTGTGAGCAGTCCTTCCCTGTTGTATGGGTTCTGTTTTTGCTTAGTTGTGGTTTTAGGCACAACACTGCTGTTGACATCTTGGTTACCTTTTTCTTGTGGGATTGAGCCACAGAGTGGTTAGAATGCATTAATATTATTAGAGATAGTACTCAGTTCCATTTGCTTAGAAATCTGACACTTTTTTTCGGAACTGAAACTACTTTTAACTAAACATTGTAATATTTTTCTATTCTGCATCTCTACCCAAAGGTATATTCATTTTCTCTAGGTGTATCTGATAGCAATACCATCCAAACATTGCTGGGTGTGATGAGATGCTTTTTTAAATGTAGGTCCACTGATTATACTGACATTAAAAAGAAGTAGAAAAAGTTAAGCTGTTTTAACTGCCTAATTAAAAAATATTGGCGTAATAGCTGCAGAAAAGCTTTCTGCTAACAAACAAATAAATAGCCTAACTGAATTGGGGAAAATAGTCATGATTTAAAGGTTCGGTTTCATTAAAGTTCCATAAGTCTTTTGGAAGTGATGGAGCAATCTTGTGAAACCTAAATCTTATCTGTGATGGCTTCTATTCAGATATTTAGTGTGCGAAATACTCATCTTGTCAGAATCATGATGGATTCTATGATTTTTATGTAGAATGTTGCTGTAAGGAGCTGTGTTTTTTTACTGTCAGGTGAAAGTGTGGTATATATGCAAACTGATTTTGTAAAGCAACATCTGTTTGCTTTTTAGGGCCCTATTCTGGTAAAAGTCTCTACAAAGTCATAAAAAGAGGTTAATTTAGGGTAAAGCTCATTCCTTTTAATACAGCCTGGAGGCAATAATTAAGCTTTTCCAAATGGAAAGAAATTCACTTGGAATAGTTATGGTTAGGCGAAACATCCTGATGTAGATGAACATGTTGTATGTGGCAAAATAGACTTGGCCAGGTTAAAATTGTACTGATACAAATCTTTACATCAAACCTTGATCCAAGCTTTCTTATATACTTTTTTAGAAAATTTATTCACCTTTTATTCTTTGTCTTGAAATTTCTTCTATTTCTAAGCAAACACACTGGAGATGGACGTGCTTATTGGACATGAAAGCCTCTTTGGGACTTTCATGTTCGTTGAGAGTCTTCTGAACTTGCACAAGCTCCTTGGTATTTCCATATTCAGTTGATGCTCACAGATACACTGAAAAACAAGTTAAGTTTTCAATTACTGTAATTTCCATTACTCTGTCAGACTAGGAAGCAAATGTAGATTTAAATGTAGGCAAAGAATGAAGGGTATGAGCCAGACTCCAGTGAAGTCAATGGTATTTTTTTTTATTTAGGGAGGCAATTTTCAATTAACTCTGGCCATGCATAAAAACCAGATGTAAAAGTTAAATGGGAATTGGTACTTCCAGGTATTGATACCTTGCTCTCACTGAATCCCATGTCAATGAACTCTAGTAAAGTTCCCAAGTACTTGCATGATTAGCTATTTTACCATTGTTTATCACTCTAGTGTTACTATTTCTCACGTTTTCCATATGATAATGAGCTAATGAAAAATAATTCCTCATGTGGGCCATATGTGAATAACTGTAGCATAAAGTCGTACTAAAACAGTCCTGTTAAGTTAAAATTACAGCTACATTGCCCTACATCAGCTATTATGCCTTTGTAGCAAATGGGACACCAGCTCTATTATTGCATATACTCTACTTTTAGTTGATGACAGCAGTAAATGCATTCAAAACCATATGAACCTCTGACTTCAAGCCTAAGGCATGTGACCAGTATACCAACCTGCTGCTTTCTAGAAATTAAGTGTGTGGTAAATCCCTGAAGCGTTTCACATCTACCATTTCCTTTGACAGTCTTTCACAGGACTTCACTGATTAATTGTCAGACTGAGTATGCTTGAACTAAGTCATTAATTTTGTCTGAAAAGGTATCATTCCAGAGCACTTTCTCCAGCAAGATGATATTGCCTGCATTATTAAATACTTTCTCTAGTGCCTGTCATATGTAAACCCTCTGCTCCCTAAGCACAGATCCCTTCTATTTACCTGCTCTTCACGGATAGAGACAATAAACTAAGATGTGATTTTGTACTTCAGGTGTCCTTTGATGAAACAATTTGTTTTTGTGAATCTAAAAGAGCAGTAAATTATGAAATTTGGATACTTTTAAGGTTTTTATTGTGTTAGAAGTGCTCATACTTCACTTTTTGTATACTAATTTTTGCATGATTTAACCAGAGCTCCCCATATCCCCTGAAGGAACTCCCAGACCTCTTAACAGTGGCCTGACCATGAAGTGAGTAGAAAGAATGGAGACATACTGAAGAGAGAGGGACTTAAAATATACTTCTTTTTGTTATAAAAAATATCATAACATATTAGAGACTTTTGGCAAATAGTTTATTTCCATTTTAATTTAAAGTATAAATAAAGGTTTTGTTCTACTGACATGCACAACTACCTTAACTCATCTGGTGTGATCTCACATGAAGTAATAAACTGCTGAGGCTTTTTTTATGAGCATGTCGACAGACTAATATAAAGTCTTACATTCAATAGAAGGAATAAAGATCCTGAGCCTTATTCATTTAGGGAGTGTTCCCTGCACAATTGTTTGCCTGAAAGGATCCATATCATTTACTGAACAATGTAAAGCAGCATAGGACATGTAGTCTTGGCATATTTAACACTTTATAAGCACAGTGTGTATGATTTTTAATCCCCCACTTATGAACATCAGATCCTGAGGGAAGTGTGGAAGCCAAGAAGAAGACTTCCGTTTCTAAAAACAAAGAGAGCTTTAGTTTGCAAGATAAAGTCCTTTTCAGGGGCAAATGTCTTTTTAATAACTGAACATGTTCATGGAGCACATAGATCTGAATTAAGGCCTCTCCTTCAGTTTTCTCCAAGGGAAACTTCCTCTCAGTTAGAAGGACTTCTATGAAAATCAGACACAAATGGATTGAATGTCTGTGAGGTAACCCTCTTCAATTTGAGCCACAAATTATTTTTTACAGTTTTTACATTGTTTCCAGTAAAACTTGAAAAATATTACTTATTTTGCCTTCTTTAAAGTAGGCATGGATTGCCCAGGTTTGATTGAAAGTATAGACTGGGAAGCAAAATCAAGCAGTGTGATGACTGAGTAGACAGGGATCCACCTTGGCTTTTAAATTCTAGATTGTTTGCAGTGTTGGCTTTTGGAAACATCTCCTCCACTACTTCAAGTGTATAAACGGCAGACATTGAAAACTGGTGCTACTGGCAGAGCAAGGAACACGAAATCTCTTGACTAAAATGGTGCCATGAATGTAACAATCCTTTAAATGCAACGAATAATTAAAATAGCCAGCAACATATTCATCTAGACTACCTGGGAAATAAAAAGGGACATTTCATACAAATAGAGATTCTTATGAGTAAGGGATATCACATGAAGACAGCAGGAGGTGGACTCCAAATAAGAAGAGTGGGTTGAGGAGGGGTTGAGTTGACTGACAGAAGAGCTCTTGCCAAAGATAGGGAGAGCTGAAGAGCCCACATGGAGTTAAACTGATCCCAGTTAACCTTTGAGTTTAGTTAACCTGTAAATGAAAATTATCTGTATGCCTGTCTCAGTTTGAGTCAAATTTAGGAGGAAAACACTCTGGAATGAATGTCTCTCCCAAAGACAGGTTTCTGGCACTTCCTCCCCCACTGATGTGGAAGGAATTTCTTGGGTGAACGTGAAAAACACTGTTTATTTAACAAAGTGCCTGCAGGGCATGGAAAAAAATGAATAACTGTTAGATATTGAACCTCGTTGCTACGGAGGAAGCTGGTGGATTTAGAGTTCCCTCTGTAGCCAGCTCGACCCCTCCCGAGGTTTGAGGCTGGGAGGCGGCGTCACTGCAGCCTCCCTGCCTGTCCACAGGGTCCCACGATCTGGTTCTCGGATCACAGCTGGGCCAAACAGTTATGGAAAGAAGCCACAGGAATCACCAGAGAAAGAAGGTAGCTAAAATCAGGAATTTACTCCCTTGACTCTGCAGCGGTGAGGATGCTGGGGAGTGAGTCCTTGAACACAAACCGTGCTGAAGAATTCTCTCGGCTTTCCCCCCTCTTCCCTCGGACCCAGCTTATAGCTGTGGGACCCATTTCTGGGCATGAAGCAAACCATAGTGATATACAGTATTGTCGTAAAATCACCCCAAGACACTGTCTCAGTAAATCTGTGAGCTAAAATTATCAGAAGCTGTGAGGTAGCTTTGAAAATATACTTATCTGGTTCTACTACTGCTCAAGCGTTCACTTTTGGCCACTGTTGAATAGTATATTGGGCCAGATGGGCTTCTACTGGGAGCCTCTGGCTGGTGTGTGCTTAACTGACTCAGATAATTCAGTGAGGATAAAAAGAAGTTAAGTTTTATGAGTTAGTCATGGTGAAAAATATAACAAGATTAACCCATATTTAATTACATCTTTGGAAGAAAGATTTTTTTCTTAGAAAAGGGCTAGCAAGATGGAACACTAAAGATTAACAAGCTGTTTGGTGTATTGTGTGCTTTAACATGTGCATATTATATGACCACATAACTACACAGAATACTTTTTGACCCATAGTCTTAGTATTTCACAGAAATTAGTTAGAAAACTTCAGCTGAATTTGAGATTGCTCTGACAGTATAGCCAGGTTAAAACGAGGCACATGTTCAACTTTGATATGTACATTTTATATTTTTATGTTTTTAAAAATTATTTTAATATTGTTTTATAAAAAAGGTAAAGATCAGAAAAGAAAGGTTATCATTGTGGGAAGTTCATGACATGGGCAATTGGAAGGCACAGCTGGCAGTGGTAGAGCATTCTTTAAAACCTAAACAGTTTTCCACTTGCAACACATGTTGATTTACAAGCACAGGCACGAAAAGTAGGATGATTAAGGAATTTATTCTCATTCATTGTACCCTGTAGGCAAATGTCTTCAATATTTAACCAAGAGATCGATGAAAGCAAATTGTTCACTGACAACCAGCTAGTTACTTTCCTTCAGGTGAAATACTGCTCTATGTACTCTACCATTATGAGGACAGTTCTCTTTCTTTATTTTCCATTACCCCCTGCATTTCTTTTCCTCCCTATTTTTATTACTTCTCCTTCAAGAGTCTCCTTACAAGATAAAACTGGAATTATGTGGAACCATCTAGTTGTTACTGAGTCATATATCAGTCAAGCTTCAGTAGGGAGCTGCATGTTTCAGTTTCATATATGCTGATAACTGTAATTTCAAAATAAAGTATAGAGCCCAGGGTGTACAAAAGTATTTCAGGAGGATCTGTGTGCAGTCTCCCCAAATGGGCAGTGCCATTTCACTTGCAACACCATTTCATCCTTTGTTGGGCTAAGAATTTTCCAAGTATCACTACTAGCCAGTACTGGAGAGGGCATGGCCCCTGTAAAAATGACATCAGCATTTCCAAGGAGGAATTAGTACATTCTCAGTGCACTAAGGTCAAGTCTGATGTTCTGTATGACTTTTTTCACAGAACGCAGGTAGTGATGAGAGACTCCTCTCTTGTCATATCCTCTCCTTGCTATGGGAAGTGTGACAGTAGTTGTGAAATTCTTTAAATAGCTACCAAGCTGGGACACAGTGCATTTCAAAAGTTGCTGTATACCTTGGAAACTTATAATCTTTTCATCTTGTGTGCCCTTGTGGCAAGGAAAGGGACAACACATTGTCAGCTTACAGAGTTCTACATGAGAATTATTTGGGCAGGTTTTTTTTTTTTTCTGAGGGTCATAGATAAGGAGCTTTTGATCCTTTTTAGACATATTTATTAAATTTTAAATTGCATACATGTAAACCTGAAGAAGCTGACCCATGTGGTAAACAATCAGCTTACAATATCACACCAGTATTTAGAACATCACAATTTTATTTCTCTAGCATTCTATGTATTGCTTTTGTCAAGAAACGGCCTTGTTTGTTCAGCTCTCATATGCCAATTGCTGATACTAGATCCTGACAAATCATTCTTCTCAAGGAGTAAACTGGCATTTTTCACCTATCTTCAGCAGTTGCTCCTCCAGGTGCAAACAAGGAAACAACAGAGAAACAGTTTCAAATCAAGAAAAAATATATTTAAATATGAACTGCATCTGACTGCTCTCTATAGATATTCTGCCCTGTCCTAGAAGCTTTTCTGTGTTCTGGGATCCTGTAATGCTTTGTTCTCTACAAACATAAACCCAAAATTTATTTCCTGTAGCATGCTCTTTGTTATCATATGCCATTGTATGTTCTGAAAATCACTTTATAAAAGACTTTTCAAAAAATCTATAATCATTATTTGTCCAAGTATGCTCCTTGCTTAGTTAATAGAAGTCTAAGTACTCTAATGAAAATTGAGTTCTCAAAATTTTTACAGAGAATGTTTTGGGGAAGTTCTTTATTTTCAGATAATTTTCTTGCTTTTAAGAAATATGATTTTGGAGAAAGTGTCATTACCAGAACTGGTAGCATTAATTCAGAAGCAAGAAGTAATAGTGGAAAAAAAAAATTGTGCTGCTAAAAATACTTACTAAATGGGCTCTGAAGACATGTCTAGAAATAGGGGAGGATGCTAGAAAAGTATTTTTTAAATTAAACATTTATTTTCAGATTTCATTATGCATTGCAAATATTTTCCCCCTTAAATTAAAGGTTACATTTCCATTTATTTTAATAGCTTGGTGTTCCACCCTGTTGATTATTTATTGAATGCAGTCATAATAACAGGGGAAAATAGACTTGGTCAAACAGATCTTTAAGGCGATATACAAATCAACATGGCAATTTTGACAGTAAGAAAATCACAGCAGTTCAGATACACTGAGGTTTTGTCCCTATGTCCTGTACATGTTGTTCAGTTCTCAGTCTGTCTTTAATGGAAATTTGTAATCAGTGTCGCTCTCTGGAATGCCGATACCTACTAATAATGTAATGTTTAGGTCAGGTCAGATGTTCATCTAGTCTGGCATCCTGTCTTTGTAGCAAATGCTTAGGGAAGGAGAGCAACAACAGTGGTACTTCCCCGGCATGTTCATCCAATTTCTGGTTTTAGTAGCTTAAGTACTTAGAATCACTCAATGGTTTGGGTTGACAGGGACTCTAAAAGGCCACCTAGTTCCAAATCCCCTGCCATAGGCAGGGGCGCCGTCCAGCAGACCTGGTTGCTCAGAGTCCCATCCAACCTGGCCCGGAATGAGGGAGGTTTCCAGGGATGAGGCATCCACAACTTCTCTGGGCAACATGTTCCTGTGCCTCAGCATCCTCTGAGTAAAGAATTTCTTCCTAACATCTAATCTGAATCTCTCCTCTTAGTTTAAAACCAGTCGCCCTTGTCCTATCACTGTCTGCTTGTGTAAAAAAGTCACTATCTGCTCTACAAGCACCTTTTAGGTACTATAAGGCTGCCCTAGGGTCTCCCTGGATTCTTTTCTTCAGGCTGAACAACCACAGCTCTCTCAGCCTTCTTCGTAGGAGAGGTGTTCCAGATCTCTGACCATCTTCATGGCCTTCCACTGGACTCATTTTAACAGGTCCATGTCTTTCTTGGCTGAGAACTCCAGGCCTGGATGCAGCACTCCAGGTGGGGTCTCCAAACGGCAGAATAGAGAGGAAGAATCACCTCTCTGGATCTGATGGTCATTTCTCTTTTGATACAGCCTGAGCTAAAGTCTATGCTATGATTCTGGGTGCACTGTACTGTTAGTTTGTCTATACTCTCAGCTGGATATTTACCTGCAATTTTATAATTTCTCATGTAGATCAGGAACATTATATAAAATAGAATAGATATACATCATATAGTTCTCCTCATAAATCCTTACTCCTGATATCCAGGTATTTTTGTTCCTATGATTGTGTCACTGAAATCCATTAATTAATCACAATTTCACAAAGTGGATTTTTCTGTTTTATGAAGCTGTAATCCCACAACATTGTGTCCCATGTCTATTTGCTATAAAAAGGTAAGTTAAGCATTACTCACCTTCCAGATTCTCTGGTCTCAATTTAAATACACTTAACTTTGTTATGTCAGAAGGATCATCTATGCATACCTTTCACATTAGGTTTTCCAATTTGTGTTCATTTTCCCCGTATTCCTATTAGTGTTATATTCTCATGACATAGTTCCAGTCAGTTGTCTGCAGGCTGTTAGTCTGAACACTAGACAGAATGTACATTTGACAGCAACCAACTGGGCTGGTAATCCATAATTTGTTGATAGCAATAGACACAGGGCATCAGGGGATTGTAAATGAAGTGCTGATGTAGCAGTAATTACAGACTCAGCAGCATTGCCAGAGTTAAGGGCTGAAGTTGGCTTTAAAGTCTATTTCAGTGGTTTATGTAATTCAGCTAGGGTAATTTGCAGTTGAATGAAACCTGACATGGAAATCGTAAACTCAAATACAGATTTTCTTCTGAAAAGGATTCAGACAAGAACTGAGAGCACAGCAATCATTAGAGAAGTTCATTCTGCCAGATATGTTTAGGTAACTAATCAAACATAAGCATTTTCAGCTTCCAAGAGTTTATTTTTTGAATGATTTACATCTTTGTTTTTAAAATATATTATCAATGAAATGATACTTGTTACTATTTTATGAAGCTGTCAAACAGCCACTCCCCATCTATCAATGAAATTTGGTGCCGTGTTGCAGAATGGTGTGAGACCACAACCAGATGAACAGTTAAACTTTGAAATTAGTTCTGGTTCCTTTATATGAGTAGCTCTAAGTGACTATTCCTAATAATATTCTTCACTCTTTCAGGTGACACTGAAGCTTGGTCTCCTAAAGGGTCACAGTAGGTGAAAGAAAAAGAGGGAAATAACAGAGCCTGTAAAAATTCAAATGGATATTAAATGAAGTTTCCAGCAGTGTTGTGGCTGTATTTCTTAGAATATCAGATTACTTTATGGGCCTTCACTCACTTCATTTGGCACTTTCTCTGTATTCCAGATTCAGAAGTTGAAGAAGAGGTTGTTGGCCAATCAGCACAGCAAATGGATTGTAATTACCCCACTCCCCAAAGGTAATAATATTTTCCTTCAAGTGACAGGTCTGCATAGCCTTGTAGTAACCAAGGTGACCTGAAAAACCGTAATCCTATTTAAATATTTCACCATGAGAAAGGAAGCCCTAACTAGGAAGACCTTTTTTTCTTTATTAAAACCTCTGGAGTTCAACATTAAATCCTCCTCAGTTCAGATTTGCCTTTAGTGTATTTATCTTCAAATACTGTATGCCTGTGCTTACTATTATCTGTTTTTTTTTCAGAAAATAATAAAAGAACAGATTAGGTATTTGGTATTGAATGTTAATATTACTTTATGAGATGTGATGCAGTGTCATCCTCTGGATTATGGTTTCTCTTTTCAAGATCTCTTAGCTGTATTTGTGTTGTTCATTTTACAGATGTGTTATTGAATTTCTGGGGAGAGTTACAGAACCATAGAATGGTTTGGGTTGGAAGGGACTTTACAGATCAGCTAGTTCCGTCTCCCCTGGCATGGGCAGGGACACCTTTCACTAGACACGTTGCTCAGAGTTCTGTCTAACCTGGATTTGAACACTTCCAGGGATGGGGCATCCACAACTTCTCTGGGCAAATAATAATCTACTTTAATAGTGAACCATGCTAAAGCCAGATAGAACAAACTTGCAATAATTTCTCCTTGGGCTCAGACCTCTTTAGTTGCAATCTCAAGGTCCCCATGTTGTTGGCATTCACTGTGGTGGGATTTGCTCCTCAGAGGTCGTAACATGAAATAGAAAGTGTTATAGGCAGTATTACTATTCTCATTTGCTGACCTGAGCAGCGCAACATTCAAGCTTGTTTCAATTATAAGGAGAAATTGGATGTGTTTCCTTGAAGTCACTTTATTTATAAAATATGTTTTCCTAAATATGGAATGTATTAGAGGCATCTTGTACCTATAACCTCAAGACTTTTTCCACTAACTCCTGATACAGAACACTCTTACTGTTGGTTCTGAGGTTGCATTGATGATACTAAGCAATTTATGGGAGCTCAGGTTTCATTGGTCTTGAAATGCTCAGCCCCAGTACACTGCTGCATGAAAGAAGTTTTATTTAGATAGACAAACTTGAATTCTGTGAATGAAATAACTAGCTTTGTGGCACATTTTATTAATAACTTTTCTTGGTCAGCTATACCAAGCTAAGTACTCAATTATGAGCATGGTTCTCTAACCTCTGTCTTTGTTTCAGCTGGGATAGAGGTCATTTTCTTAGTAGCTGGTACAGCACTTTGTTTTGGGTTGAGGATGAGAATAACGTCAATAACACACTGATGCTTTGGTTGGTGCTTAATAGTGCTTGCCCCAAGTTAAGGACTTTTCAGGGTCTCGTGCTCTGTCAGTGAGGAGGTGAACAAGAAGCTGGAAGGGAGCATAGCTGGGATAGCTGATCCCAAAAGGCCGGAGGGATATCCCGTACCATAAAATGTCATGCCCAGTGTAAACTGGGGGAGTCACCTGAAATGGGCCTGACTTGGGGGTAGGCTGGTCATCTGTCAGCGGGTGGTGAGCAATTGTATTGTGCATCACTTGTTCTTGTTAGCTTTTATCTCTCTCTCTCCTTATTTTTTATCGCCATAAAAAAAAAGGAGATATGACCTGGGGGAGGCCAAAANGTCACATGGCTTAAAACAGGCAGAGGAATGTCCTCTGCATTTTGGATATCAACAATTTTTATTATAATTATTGTTATTTTTATTACTATTATTATATTTTACTTTGTTTCAATTATTAAACTGTTCTTATGTCAACCCACAAATTCCACCTTTTTTTTCCTGAATCTCCTCCCCATCCCCCTGGGAGGCAGCGGGGAGTGGGCAAGCAGTCATGTGGTAGCTAGTTGCTGGCTTTCATGCTGAAAGTCTTTAAAAACAAGAGACCCTGTTTGACACTCCTTTCCCCCTATCTTATTCTCTACTCCCTCCCTCTCTGTTAGTCTGCATTGCTGTGTGCTTTTCTCTCACTTAAGTGTATTCTGTCTTAAATGGAAAATACTGTATAGTGCTGAGGGTAGTTTGGATTCTTGATGGAAATAGTATACAATTTTTGATATTTTCAACCTGAAGGAAATGATGGAGAGTGCTCGTGAAAAATTGTTATTTATACTCAGTATTTTTTTCTGTAAATTGAAGGAAGAATAGGTGGGATAGGTATTACTGCATCTAGTTTTAAGTGGGCTATTCAAAATAAAAATCATAATTTCTGTCAGAATGGAAGAGGGGGAAAAAATAAGTGGGGGAATTCCCAAACACTCTTAAGGCTCCTGTTTTTCAGAAGCTGTTTCAGAATCCGAAACTTGATGAGATCTGTGTTGTGGGTTGACCCCACTGGTTAGCCTCTGTTCATGAGACCTGCACTCAGGTGGCTTTGGTTCTTTTCTGGACCAGGATTGTAGAACTGGAGATCTTGCAAAAATCAGTACCCTTTAGAAACATGGGTTGCTTGGGATTTTATATTTAACACAGTAGTGCAAGAATTCCATACTCTGGGCACCATTCAGTGTGTGGGTTCCTGCTTTGCTGTGGCTGCCCTTGGGAAGACTGCATAAATCTCTTGCAAAGGGTTTTCATAGTGTGCTGAAGGGAACTTAACAGCTTTCCTTTCCAGAGCATATAAATAAACCACAACCAATGAGACTGTAGAAAGGTGTTCACTCTTCAGAGATGTATAACTCACATGCCTTCTTGATCTATCTAATTGATAAATGGTATGAGACACTTTCCTTGTCTTATTTTTCAGGCAAAAAGGAGTGAATGAGCAGAGTATCTCAAAATAAAAATCCTTGAATTTGGTCTTTGTTTCTTCTCAAGTTCCCACTTAGCTTTGAAAGATCTGCCTTGGTACTGTTGTTTACTTTATGTCATCAGTTACATATGTTCCTAGAAGTTTGATTTCTCTTGGCTATGTTGCTGTGAGAATTCTTCTTGTTATTGTGTCCTTATGTGTTACATGAAGTACTTTGTAAATTACAAGTTGTGTTCTTCCCACCGTGTGGACTAGAGCTTCTAGACTCTTTTCTGACATCTGATTGTGTTCAGTCAATAAAGTTGAAACAAATGTGGTATTATCAGAAAATCTTTGTTAGTTTACTGTCTTCACTTAGGATTATGACTCCTTACACTGCATGAACTAGATTTAGGCAACAAAGGAAACTATGCTTAAAAGCTGCTAGACTGTTATTGTATACTACTGGGTTTGAGTGGGGAAGGAGAAGAAACAACCCCCCCAAATCCTCCAAAGTTTGAAAAATACTAAAATCTCTTGATTCTTTGTCCATATGACATTAGTCTTTGTTGGTAATATAAAGTTTTCAGATTTCTGCACTCAATTTCATGGCTGTTTAATGCAAGCCAGGATTTAAATGTGCTCTGTGGAATAACAGGACTTGTCTATGAGGGGAAATTGCTGAAAAAATAAAAACAGATATATTCATCCACATAATTTGTTTTAAGTGCTCTCTTTATCCTAGCTCCTTTCATAGGCAATTTTCAAGCACGTGTCCAACATGCATAGCAGAGAGCTGCCCATGCTGGCTTCAGAAATGGAAGCAATGACATGGGTGTAGCTATGCTCCTTTTAGGTTGAGATTTTAGATTTGTTATGTCATTTGCATGTACCAGCTTTGTTGGAGATAGCTGCAGGCTGTCTGTCTGTGTGCTGCTGAAGGGTGTAGATCTGCTCTCTGCATGTTTCTCAGTAAAAGAGTGTATAATCTTTCTTAAATTAGGTTTGTTTGTAGTAGGGAGTTCTCACAGAGCACGTTGTGCATTGTGTGTTTCACACAGATTAGTGTGCAGTGTAGTTAGTCTCTCTGTGTGGGCAAATCGGCAGCCTTCACGCTAGAGACTCTGTGTCCCTCATTGCCTCTCCAGACTACCTGAAGGCATTTCTGGGACCAGGGGCTAGAAAAATGTAACATTTTAAATTCACAGCATCTCCCATTAGAGTGCTGCAGCTGTTGAACTGCTAAGAAACATTTGTATGGTGGCAGGAGAGTATCTTATTCCTCTGTTTATTTAGGATCCATGCAAAGAATGATTTCTTGTGCTCGTTATGTGTTAATGACACTGCACAAACTATACTTTATGATGCACTTGGGTGCAATAACTTAGCTGGATGGCTGAATACAATTTAAATATGCAAAAAGAAGGGACTAATGGAGTATCCTCAAGGACTAGCTAATACCTTTATTTATAATTATGTCATACTCTAAATTTGAGAAGATTTGTGTTTGTCACAACTATTATGTTGTTGAAATGTAGTATTTTAGATTTAAGTATAAAAGGACCTCAGTTTTTTCTCTGTGGAAATATGTTATGTTTGGTTTTGAGTTGGTTTTTTTCTTTAAATCTGTAATCTACCACCAATTCAAATGTCTCCTGACAGTGGGCTCTGAAAGTGCTTTTAGTAGGTACTGCTTCTTTGCTTAGAAGAACCCTACAGACAAAATAGAAACATAAACGTGAGCACATTTAGAGAGAAAAGGAACAATGGAGAAAAAAAATAACAATGTTTTATATCCAGCAGGAAGAAAAGTGCTTAGCCTGGGAACTTGGCGTGGTCTATGAATTTGATCTGAGCTCAAGGGGTGACTGCCTAGCAAAACCTGCTTCATGTCATTTTTCCTGCTCCCCATCTGCCAAACTTCACCTGTCAGGAGTGAAATGTCTTGAGTGCTCTGTTGGATGATCTTGTGAAGGGGTGGGTTCTTTTCTGGGGCTCCACCCCCTTACTCTGCTAGGGTAAAGGTTCAAGTAATTCCTTCAGGCTTGCTAGTGCCAGTAGTATTGTGTCTTTTCAACAACAGCTAACTTCGGTGGTTTCTCCTTATGAAATTCTCACTGCAGGACCCCTCAGTTTGGGAGTTCTGAGCCTTGCCTATTGATGCAAAGCTTAATGTGAGTCACTGTGTTCAGAAGAAGAGAGCCAGCACTGTGTAGGAATGTTAAGAGTTGGCCTCTATGGTGGGCTCTCCTTTCTCTTCTGTGCAGTTTAAATGGCCAGATTTTGGGGACTCACAAACACTAACCCAAATATTTTGCAGATGAATATCTTTCTAATCTCTCTAAGATATTTACCTAGAATACCAGCTGGACAAATGTACCAAGAACTCTGGAAAACTCCTTATTTTCTAAAGATTAATGGCGTCCTTAAAACCAAAGCTTGTTCATCTTTTCCTGAAAGAATACATGACCTGGAACATCCAGAACATGCACTTTCTGTCAAAGAGCAATGAATCAAATGTGTGTGTTGTGGCCCCAAGGGATAACTGCTGCCCGGAAGGAATTTTCTTTTTTTTTTTTTTTTTAATTTAAATGCAGTATATTTTGCACTCTCCCTAGGTGCTTTCACAGAAACTCCTATTCATATGCAGTGAAAGCTAGTGGTTTTTCTGATATTCTCAATCAGTATGATTGTCTGCTAGTTAAATAATGGGCTTGGACATAATTACATTCTTTTCATCTACAATCTCCTGGGCCTGTTTCTGTTGCTCTCCGGTCTGCTTTTATTCATTACAAGAAATTTAAATACCCTATTTAGTGTGAATATAATACTCATTTCCTTTGTATCTGTAAAAGCAGTCATCTTAAAGAAGTCATTAGGTTTCATGTTAACCTTTAATGTAGTATGTGTATATGATGAACTATTCTGATACATCTGAAGCCTGCATATGATATTTCTGTGTTGCCAGTCCTGTCACTGACCATCAATATAGCAGTCCATTTACAGTTTCCAAGCAACATCTCAGTTTTTTGAGGTTTTGTGGATTCTTCGTGTGAAGTAGTTCTGGTCTTGCAGTGCTCTATTGATTGTTCTCGATTCTATTTCAACTAATATCAAATATAACTGTTTAGAGTTTCAGTCCCACTGCTTACTAATACTGCTAAATGGATCTTTCGAGCACTACAATACTTCTTTTTCCTTTCCTTCTTGAAGAGCTGGAGGCATTAGACATTTATGACTTACTTTGCAGTACCTTATCCTTCCAGCCCTCGCTGGGCACTCTGGAACATAAGCCAGTGCAGTGAACTGCAGCAAGAGCATCTGTGACTCAATAGACAATCTGCTTAATAAATGCTTATTGATTTAAATTACAGATTATACACATGCATGAGATAGTGAAATAAATTAAATTAGAGCTGGTTATGCATCTGTCTACACTGAAGAGGAGAGGGAGACAGTGGTGACCAGTGACAGAACCTGAGGGAATGGCCTGAAGCTGTGTCAGGGGAGGTTTAAGTTGGATATTAGAACAAGGTTCTTCACACAGAGGGTGACTGGGCACTTGCATATCTTATACGCCCCACTCAGGGTTGGGGGTGTTGCTATCAGCCACCTCAAAGTGGCATGGATACACTTCAGGGTTTTGCCCAAGGACGAAGATGTGGCCAACTCAGATTTCCTTGTGCTGCCAGAACTGCCCAAATGGAGTTGATTGTGGTTTTAGTTTTTCTTAATGAATATAACCAAGAGCCAGCAGGCTTTGGGGATGGGAGATGAGGGATGGGTGAGAGGCCATGGTGAGATACTTGATGTGGCTCTGTCTGATCATGTTTCTCACTTCTACATGTGTTGTCCAGGTGAGAGTACTGGTGAGCCTGAACAGTGAGATGGCTAAAAGAACTGGTCCAACTGAAGTGTAACCATGTTGACTCCCATCCCCGTTCTTTTATGTTTGGGTCATGTGAAGTTTTACATTTCGCTAAACAATAAAGCTGGATCAGTTTCACTGTCTGATTTGTGCATATTGGCACAGGCTGATGGTGAGGAAGCTGGAGTATGTGGGAAAATAGCATGCAGGCAAGAAAAGAAGAAAGGGCAATGACTGACTTAGTGGTATTGGATGTATTCTCAGCGTTTTAGTAGAGCTGCTTACTTGTCCTGATGCTCCATCTGCTTTCCCTTTTTACAGGTGAGAATCTCAATAACTCCTCATAATTATTTTACATTTGGGTTTATGTAAATTTGGTTTATCATGTAGTCTTGCACTGACTGCAGTCTGAAGAAGATTCTCTTCAATCCTCGTAAAATACTTTGCTCACTCTGTATTTTTGATCTGACTCTCTTGCTTGTGGCTACATTGACTTACTGAATGGTTTATTCCATTTAGCATATCAAGATGATTATTATGTTAGCAGAAGGGAAGGTTAATGGTCCCTGTTTAGTTGGAGAACTGTTGTATCTCTTACCAATTATGCTGTCTGAATGCTGAGTTTTGGAAATGTCAGCTGCCTTCCATAAATGTTCCATTCATAATAGTAAATACTAATAGCAGTTACTTCAGAAAGGTGTTGCATGGTTAAATTCATGTTTGTAAATTATTCTGAAACCCTAAGACGCCAAATTGTCTGATGCAACAATTAATGTTGCTAATATTAAGTATCCTCCGATTTCTGTATTACATATTCATGTCCATTAACAAGGGAACGAAGCAGAATGTAGTGCTCATTGATGTTTTTAAGTTCTTCATTGGAGCTAATGTCTTATTAATAGCCTGGAAAAACTTCTTTGGAAATACGAGATTTAGTTCTTTTTCCTGCTACTTTTGAAGTCTAAAGACTCTACAAAACAGCTATTACTTCTTCATAAACAGTTTCTGGGATGATTGTGTGGATTTACTCATCTATTATCTTGGGGTAGTCCTAGAGATGCTATTTCATGAATATGTAGAGCATGTTTGCTATCTTCTTTTTTATGTTGTAGATTCATGGCAAATTCCTAGTTTATTCAGCAAGTGGCTTTCTCTGCTATATTCTCTCTATATAACAAATGCTTGTTTCTTTGGCAACTCAGACTTCATTATTGATATGAAATGAGTCTGCGGTGCAGCATTATTATGCTTTGAAAGCATTAAAGGACATTTTCAATTCTTCTGTTGTGTTACAATGAATACTGGTTTGGTTTTTTTTAATAATTTTCTGCCACCAGATTTCCCTCTGTCATTCATGATTTTGCTTGCCACACCACAGATAATTTTCTGTTCAGTTAGCTCCCTCCCTCCTTCTTTACAAATATGTATGCTAAGTCCTTTTTCCACAGAGATCTTAAGAAGTATGGACAGTTTTGACAGTTTTCCATCTTTTTTACACTCTCTTCAGTTCTCATGGCCACATTATACTGATATATATTTCAGTTTCCTTCTCACTGAAGATTTTCTGATGAAGTTGGAAATGAAATATCACAGAAAGGCATTTTTAGTTTGAAATTAGCTGTAAACTAGGAAAAGAATGAGACGATCTTGCAGCTGAGATAAAGGAGGACTTAGAAGAATCTGTGTATTACTACAGATAGCAATACGAGTGGCAGAAATGTCTACATGAAATAAGAAACCCTTTAAAATAAACTTAACAAAATTCAGTGGGCAGGAGTGTCATTAATAAACTTGGAAGAGAAAAGAAACAGAAATTTATACAGAGTTCAAAGTATTCATGGAATTGAAATGGGAATGTAAACTACATACAGTAGTTTTTGAGGAAAATACTGGTGGTCATGAAAAAAATTGTTGTCTAAAATTTTATTCAACAGTCTGCTGTAGACCTGACCAAATATGTTATCAAGTGATAAAAAAACCCCTGAAAACCTTGAGGGCATTATGAAGATTGGATTTCAAATAATAGTAGAAATTGTTTTGTTGTTTTGACACCAGTAAAACATAATGATTGAAGAATCTGGGGTTCTGCTACAATGGGTATTTGCTTCCATACTTATTTGGAACACTTATTTCTAGGTAGATTCCTAAAAATTAATTCCATGAATAGTGCTGAAAAAACCCCACCTGCGATACTGACATAGTACCAAAAGCAATTGTTGCTCAAGTGTATGGGAAAATTAAAGATGGTACTGTTTACAAAGGCATCAAGAAGAGAGCAGTGCCTAAAGAACTATATGGTTTGAATACAAGTGTCTTGTAACGTTATTAAATTACAACATAACGTGATTTCCAATATGAAAGACTGAAAGTTGTTATATATTTCTGTTACAGAAATTGTTTCCTAAAGCAGACTACTTGGGTTAGCAATCTTCCGAAAGCAAGAGTGGAATGGAAATTTCTACAGATTGCATGCTTTTTTAAAAAAAAGAATAGCACAAATGTGGAAAAGGAAATGTTAATTTGTTGGATGTAGGCAGAAAAAAACCCCCAACCCAGCAATATTGATCTTGATTGCAGAATGTCAACGTTTAATAGGATGCTGCAAGCATTAATAAAACTCAAGTTGTGGGCAGCTAGCCTTCCCTCCATGTGAAAGGGTAATTCCACTGGGTGATTTTCTGTGGTTTTATTGCCAGGAAATTTTTGTGGGTGTGATTATGGGGGGATGTTTGAAAGTAAGTGCTTCCAGCCAGCCATGAATCTCATGCTATGCCTTCTAAGCGTAAAAAGGAAAAGTTAAGATCATTACCTCACACAGAGAAGTGGACTTCTACATTGCAAACTGAATCACTTTTGAATGGCCCAGTGACTCCAGAAGTGAAATTTCTGCTTTCTATAACCTGCTCACCTGCCTTTGCAGCAGTCTGCTGGGATAAGTACAAAGGACTTTTGTACAAAGAGAATTTCTGTTGAATCTAGTCGTCTTCTGTCCCAGGTAAATGAATAATTAAATTCCTTTCATTATTTTTTTTTTTTAACTTTTTCTGTTGCTGTTTACTGTTTCACTCCTGTTATAAGCTTATTACTTCAAGAGAATGGCCAAACTACCCATTCTCTTGGACGTCATAGCAGGAAGGAATGTTCAGGATGCATCATATGTGCACTGTGTACTGTTCAGAACCTAGAGGGGAAGTTTGGCTCGTGCACTTCTGCACTGGAACCTTAAGACAAAATCAGCCAGGAAATCTGAACTGTTCTAAATGATATAGATGATCAACATGGCTACCTTAATACTATTTTCAGCTACAAAGTGTCTCCTGTTCATTTTGAGACGCATTTTTCATTTCACCATTAACGTCTTTCTTCTATATTTCATTTCTTATTTTCCCCTTTATTATTTATTCATAGCCTTTATATTTCTATGATTAGCACAGGATACAACATTGTCTTTCTTTTTATCTTGCTCATTTTTACTACAGCAGTGAAATCCACACTGATTAGACTGCAGCAAATTCTTCATCCTGTAGTAGTTTGCATAGCCCTTAAGGCAGACTATTCAATTTTTTACAATTCACTTATTCAGTCTTTTCCTATATAGTGCATATAGACACAGATAATTTAGATGCCGTGCATCCATTTGAGTTAGACACATCTTCTGAAAAAGCTTTTCAAATAATCCAAATTCTTTATGGTAAGGTGAGGATCTTTCCCCCAGCTCCCTTGTTTGTTAATGTAATTTAATTTCTTTCTGTTATCATTATTCTCTCAGTTTTGTCTTTACTTCAACATTTCAGTTTCAGTAGTTCCCATCTATTAAATGTTAGTAGAATTCATGGATTTAAACAAAATTTAAACAAAATTCTGTGTATTACATTCTCCTTCTGTTTCTCATCGTCACCACTCATTTTGTTGAGCAAAATTGACTTCAAAACTCAAGTGTAAGTATATGTTGTTACAAAAGTAAACCCAGTGGTTGGCATTAAAATTCCAAGGTAGCTTCTGTGAAACAATAAGGTAAAATATAAAACCTCCCTCTAAGAAGTACTATGTATAGGAATGTTACAGTAAAAAATCTGAGGAGCCTCATAATATCAAATGAGATGAAAGTGGTGAGAACCATTAGAATGAAGAAAAAGAACATTAGGACTAGTAAAAAAAAATAGGTACTTTAAAACAAAGATGCTTGCTAGTGTGCCCACCAAAAGTACCAATTGGTTCAACTCTTTCCTGGAGCAGACATTGTTTATCTCCAGGTCTGAAAGCCTTTGATGAGGACATCTGGCTTCCCAGGATGCTGTGCTGTGAACTTAGCTAAACTCAAGTCCACAATAAAGTGTGCCCATATGCAGCTTTCTCACAAGTTCACAGGTGTTTTGCAAATATTCTTCTCCCATCCCCACACAGTCAGGAAAGAGAATTCTAGATTTATACTTTCCTCCAGGTTAGGCCTGCACCATTTTTAGGAACTTTTCACATTGTTGCTGTAACTTGGTATCAAGGCACTATGTCAAAATTAATCAATATTCATATACATAATGTACCCATTTAGAACAGAACAATTCCATAGAAAAGTAAAATTATTTAAAGATGGTTTTTAACCCAAGAAAAATCTCTCTGTGCTTATCTGTTCCATAGATAGCTGTGGGCTATTGCAAATTCCTGGCTTTTGGTATAAGTGATGGTGAAATGCAGAAGTTGTAGGAAATAAGCAAATAAAATAAACTAGAATGTGTTGGAGGTAGAGGGGTACTCTGGATCTTGCTGTGATGCTGGTACTTGCTTTGATGAGAATTGCTGCTGAAGCAGTTTGCTTTTGGAGGTTGTTTTTTTTTGTGGAACAGATAATTTGCAAAGGTATGTAGGTAAAAATGCCAGACCATAAACTGTTGAAGGGCCCCTGCCTTGCTTAATAATTTTTTTGGCTTGCTAAGCCTTTGTCATCTGCCCCAAAATGAGGACTCCACCAAGTCTGATCAGGGGGAGACAGAAGTGCCCTAGAGCAGCTGAGCCTCTCCTTCAGTGAGAAGAGAATGATTTACATGTAAGTAACTTCTGCTTGACTGGAGGGATTTTACTTTCAATTAATTTATCCAAAATCTTCCAAGGCAAAACTTATAGAAAGATCTGAGACTGGCATTCTGGACAGTGATGAATTATTTTATTGAAAACCTTTTTATAACTTATTTATTTATTTATTTATTTATTTAGGAACAAGGTATTTGAGGATGAGTAGTAGTATACTTGAAAATCATCATATTAATTTACCTTTTCTTACAGTGTGAAATGACCAGCTAAGACCATTGTTAGGTCAGATGCTTGCTCCTGCATGGTATTAGAATGTTGAATACCAGATAGTGTTAGCAGTTTTTCTCAAAAAAAGATAAGCTTCCTTCTGTGTGGAAACCTTTGGAATTTATTCTGATTTTCTGGTTTTTTGTGTGTTTCACTAACCTCTGTGTCTGTCTTGTACTGTTTTATGGAAACCAGTGTTAAGAAACACACACATATCATCCAGATTCTTCCAATCTGCTTTTCACAGAGCACCCCCTGATGTCAACAATTTGCTGAAAAATGATTTTTAGAGAAAGGAAATGAGACCACAAGTGCAGAATTAGAGAGAAACCAGAGCTTTATGAAGTGCACTGATGAGTGCTTTAATGGGGAAGGTGGTTTTCCAGGTATGCGCCAGGTATGTGAATCAGTTTTCACTATAGAAAAGGGATTTCTGAAATTTTGCTGTTAAACGAAAATAGAAAATAAGTAGTTACTTCTTCAAATACCAGCATACTGTTTCCTTGAACAGCTATAGCCTCGTAGAGATCATATTCATCTGAGAGATGTAGGTGCTGGGCTTTGCTTTAATGAATACTGAAGTGTTTTGCACAAAATGGAGCACCTTTGACAGCACAGACTGAAAAATACTCTAAAGCTTTTAGATAGTATTCCATATATTCTTCTCTTTCTAAAGTGTATTCTCACCCATGAATTGCATTGAAAAAATGGTCTTTTTAATATTCTTGGTGTTGCTGTATCATCCAGCGATGTTAGCATTGAGTAGATATCTACTGTGTCGAGCCCTGAAAGAAAAGATAACTCCTGCCTTAGGAACTAACCTATGCTAGTTTTAAAAAGAATCAGTTTTATGAAACCAAACAATATTCTAGGAAGCATCACTCAGTGCTGGGAATAGCTATAGAGTCTTAAATAAGATGAGAGAATAGACTATGTACATACATATGTAAAACAAGTTAACTTCAGCTTGAAGTACTCTGTCATGTGCCTGTGATTCCTGCAATTAGTCTTGAATGTGTTGAACTTCTTTCAACCTTTCTGAGTTAGGTTTGACAAATTAATTAATTCAGCCTTATCTTAATGGCTTTGTTCTTAGCACTTACTCCTTGCCAATACCCGGTGCTACTTCTCTTTGCCTATTGACACCTCTTATCATAATGGTGTTTATAAAGGTACTGCAACATTTCAAAAGTTGCAGTGGTTTTATTTTTGTTTTCTCCATGTTTGATTAAACCTCAAAGTCATTACCAGGAAGATTTTGTCAAAATATTTATTCTTATTTTTTCTATTAAAAATATAAAATATAAGTTCTCAGACCTCAGATTTTATCTGGTTTTATTTGGCTTTCTTCTATGGAATTCTTAAGTTTGTTTTGGAACCTGCACTGGTAGTTAAATGACATTAAGTAGTACAGAGACTTTGACCTTCAGTGAACAGTCTTCTGAATAAATGAGAAAATATATGAGTGGATGAAAAGATAAATGCAGTGCAATTTTCCTGCTTTGTGCATAGTCTTCAGAGGATAATATCTGGTATCGGTGGCTAGACTAATTTAGTAATATGACAATTTTATTTCCTGGCAAATATGTATGACTCTGTGAGGATGATGCCTACCTAATTTAAAGGGACACATTCTGTACTAAAATGTAGGACATTCAAGTTTGAAGACTTTTCCTGTAGAATTAGTAAGAAAAAAAGCCTATCTTTTTTTGCCTTTCCTGAGTTCTAAATTATGGACATCCTATCTAGATTTTCACCAGTTGTTTTTCAGACATCAGTTCCTTGTTGCTGAAGCACTGTGCATGTTTTTTTTCTGCTAACAGAAGTAGACTCTAAGAAGACTTTCAGATATATGCTGAGGTGCCATACACATAAACAGGCAATTCAAATATCATTTTACACATATACAGTATTGCTGTCATTCTGTGCCGTTAAAATTTTGAGATGTAAACAAGATATACATGTATGACTAGGTCAGCACAGAACTTTACAGTACATGTCAAGTTATGAAAATAATTTCATCCATTAAAAATAAAGTGAATTTCAAATGCTTGGCAAAACTCCCATTATGACTCAGTTATTCTAAATAAGCTGTATTACTCCAAAATAATTTAAAACGAAACAAGCTGAAAGTGCATCTGGGTTTTGCATAATGATTCGTGGCACATTGTTAACACTTGCATTATTTTCATTCTTCTATACTGATGAGTTTTTAGCCATTTAACTTGGGAAAGGGAGTTTAATGATATAGCTGCATGCTATATAATAGTTGTTAATAATTGCCTGGCCTGTCTTGCTGCAGTTCTTGGGAAGTGTCTGCCAGGAATTTTACCTGAAGGGGTGCTTCACTGCCAGGCCCAAGCCAATGTAGCAAATGAAAGACTGAGGCACTATCTCCTTCTTTCTTTCTAGTGTAGAGACAAAAAAAAAAAAAAAAAAAAAATTAGAGAAATATGTACTACAAGAGTGGTACCAGTAGAACATGAACAAGCATTGACAAGTTACAAGCAGTTCCAAAGAGATTTTACAGCTTAATAAATAAGCTGCCTCTGAAAGGCCTTGTAAACTGTGTTTGAGATGTATGCCTTATATTGCAGAAAAGTTATGTGAGGTATTTATAATGGCTCTTGTGATCAAAATCACGTGATTAATAGATTTTTGCAATTCACAAAAATATTTCCATTAGTGTATCACCTTTGGCATTCATACAAAGTTTGTTAATTGTTGCTTAGTAATGGTAGCAAAGACCTTGTTTTGCATTGTCACTGTATCTAGCTAAAAAAATCCTGGTTATAGGTATATTTACAGACGGAAAACCAAGACTTTTTTGTGAATTGGCAACCAAACACCCACCTGATGCATGATAATACTCTTTCACAATGATAGTGTTATGAAATTTCACTCTTTGATAGTGTACAGACTTGACAATTCTCTCTAAAAACACTCATATTTTTGTCTGGTGCATGGAAAATAAAGAATAATTCAGAAGGTTATAAGACCTGTTAAAGCACTAGGTATGAAATGGCTGTCACACTTCACTTTCACAACTTTGGACATAATTATTGGGTCTTAATGGTTGACAGGCTAGGGTCAATTTTTACAGTCTAAATGTTAAGAGTGGATGATTGCAGCAATAAATACCTGTCACCAACAGCTTTCAAGTAATAAAAAAAAAAAATCCACTTGTATCTGGTCAGAGTGATAAAGGCACATGAAAGTGCACCAATTAAATTACTTTAAAAGGATTTGTCAGATTAGAGCTGCTGGACTTCACTATTTATCTCTTTTGAATAATATTTTCAGCTATAAATTAGAAACTATTGTCAGAGAGAATCAAATCAGAGATGAGGAGAAAAGCAAGTATGAGTTTTTTATCCGCATTTTATTAGGCTACCTGTATTTATGAATAGTGTATGTGGGACTTGGTAATAACACATCTGATCTTGTGCTGTTGAGGCAAGAAAAAGTGTTCACTTTAGGTAAGGCACAAGAAAGCTTTCCAAGTTCCTAAACAGAAAATAAGTCTGGCAGCTGCTTTGTTTACTTTGCCATTTGGCTTAGTTCATGGTGGAAAGGTGAGAGGCAGGGATGAGGTGCTATTAGCAGAGGTGAGTGAGAGCCAACCTGCTGTCTGTCAGGATGTTTCCAGCACCAGATCGTCTCAATGTTTAGATCTAGGCTTTTAGTGCAACATGATGTGGCCACAGTAGAGGCCAGTGACTGCTGCTTCCTTCACACTCTTCCCTGCTCTTTCTTGCTCAGGATCTGCACTATGGCACAAGTCCTCCATGCTCATCCTTGACTTCTAATACACCACTGCTCTCTGCCAGGCATTTTCTGGGCTGGAGACATGCCCCTGCTCTCTGCCCAGACCAATGAAGCCAGAGATCAGCCCCACTCGAACATACCTGCTACTGAGAGGAGCCTTATTTCCAGTGTCCTCTGCCACTTTTTCAATGATTTAATTTACGATATGGCCTTGAAGTTAGCTGTGTTCTGCAGGAGTGGTACAGCTCCATAAGCCCTGCTGTGGTGTCCTATGTGCCCCTACTTAACTGTTGCTATTTAGTGCTCTGGTTGTCTCCTACTCCTCTACTGAAAGAACTCCTATAAATAGATAGAACAATCCCAAGAAAAAAAAAAAACAACAGTAGAAAGTTTCACAAGGCTTCTGTCAGAGCTTTCCTACAGGTTACCTGCTCAGCATTTGGCTCATATAAACCACCAATTCTACCTTCTCACCAGAAGGGAATAAAAATGTTTTACTTCCCTGTTTGCAACAGTTCTCTCATATGAAAAGGCCCTTCAATTTTAGGCAGCAGGTTTAACTTTGCTAGGCCATACAAGGTACCTATGCTAGACCATTGTTGCCAGCTCAGCGCTGCCATCCTTTATAGTCGCTCTTTTGGATCTTCAAAGGATGCAAACTTATTTGTGTCTCCTAACCGAAACCACATAGGGCCCATAACTGAAGAGCTGCTGAGAGACCATTCACTCAAAGACTCAGTGTTTCATCCTTTCAGCAAGCTGAACTGTATGTCTCCCACACCCAGAGGCCTGGGAATTTTGAATCTGCTCTGTGCCTCAAACATGTCCTGAGCCGTTTCAAACCATTCTTTTAAAAATCAAACAGCTTTTCTTTCTGCTAGAATTTTTTTCCTGACAAACATTTTCAAACTTGTTTCCATAGTGCTCTCTTCCCTTCAAAAGAAACTACTTGCCCCTTCTGTTTTCAAAGTAGCTGTACATTTTGTGAGCAGGGTACACTGGTTGTGCCACTATGACTTGGATCTGAGCTCTTGCCCAAAGATTTCAGTTAAAATACTCTTCCATGCTTTGCATGCTACAAGAGTCCAGACTGGGCAACTTTGGAAAAAATGCTCTCAAAAGCCATGTTACTCATAACACAGATCAAGCCTTTGTACACAAATGGGCAGGGAGTGCAAACCTTGTGTTACAAATATTCAGCTGCCCAGTGCACATCAGCTGATCATTTATAGAGGCATACACCTGCAGAAATACATTAACTGGTGTCAGTCTAGTCCAAGTGGAAATGTTTCTGCTGTTACAGATTTTATGAATATTGCTTTCCAATCTTTCATCAGATTTACAAATAACTGTTCATTTACTGTCTTCTTCTGGTACTGTGCTTTGAACTGTTTATGCATTTGATTTATACAACTTATGCTGCTTTTGCATTGTTTATACTGTGCTTTATACTGGTTGTTACAGAGTTCTTAGGCTATGTGCACTGCGTCACAGCTCAGCAGACTTTGTGGTTACAGCAATAAAAAGACTGCAGATGTATTTTTAGATTAGCGCTAGAGTTCAAAAGGCTCACTACTTGATGAGGTGTGTTTGAATTAAACACTAAGAGATTTTCACATTCCCTATAATCAAAACAATACTAAAACCCAAAGTAATGTATTTATCTAAAAGAAACCCCCAACATTGTCCCCTCCAAACTGTACTGTCTTTAACTAGTCTTGAAAAAGGCTCAAATCTTAAAGGTTCCCCTCCTGACTGAGGGTGGTTTCTTGAAACTCTGATCTATATTCAAACCACTTCCCTTTCAGAGAAGACTTAGAAGACAGTGAAGGTTAAGCAGCACTCTCACAGCAGAGTCCCAGTGCTTCAGGCTCCCCTAAGGATCAGGGTCTGCTCACCAGCACCCTCCCCACCTCTCCAGAAAAAACTGCTCGCTCGCTTCAGACTGCCATCCTCTGTGACTGGAGGACAACCCAAGCTCTTTCTTTGGCTGCTGAGCTGGAGTGATTCTCTTATCAATGATACCCAAAAGCAGTGCACAGAGAAAACCACTGTTGCATTAAAGGTATTGAAATTTAGCAGAAAATAAATCCCATTGCATTCCAGCTGCTCCTCAGAGATCGAGGGGGCTAGAAGGTCTCAAAAAAGGAATCTTTTTCTGTTAATCTAGGAAGTTTTGTTTAACAAAAGAAATGTAACTTTAGGACAGCAGCTCCATGTTTCTGGGTTTAACATGTCAAATAATGAAAATGTGAAGCAATCAGTGACAGAAACAAAACAGAACTGAGACTCATATTCACATGAATATTCGGTTTGAGTAATGATAGCAACATCACAGAAAATCGGGAAAAAATGAAGCTGGACAATGAAGGGGATGTAAAGGCCCTGTTTTCTTCTTGTGATGAATTTCAAATACAGAAAACCAGATATGTTTCTGTGCCAAAAGAAGAATTGAAGTTTGCAAGTTACCCACAAGTGCTATTGCTTTCCACTGGAGTAAATGAGTCCTCAGCCTTGAAATTTACGCACTGATGTAGAGGCTAAGAGAAGATCTGTGCCCTCAGGCTGCTCACTCTCTCGTGGGGTAGGAGACTTCAGGGCTTCTGCACAGCATTACTGAAGTGAAAGGTTTATACTTAGACCTGTAAGATCTTAGGAAGAAACTGAAAAACAAGCACCGCATACCAGGTGTTTCAGTCCATTAGCGTAGTGGTTAAGATATCCTGAATGTGAATGTGAGAAGTAAGCTTGAAATCTCAACTTTCTTCGTGAGTGTTCTAGCAAACAATATCATATATATGTAGATTGTGCATTTTCCTTCTTATGTTGTGGTACTGTTTATGTCAGTATTCCTCTACTTATATCTTCTGTTTTCCAGAGTTTTTCTATTTACTCATGAACTGGATTTGATACTTCTCAATTTTGTCTTATATGTGCTTTCCTTCTGTAGTCCGACTAGGTTTGCTGAGTGAGTAGCTGCTGTGGTGTTTGTTCTGTTTTTCTCACTCAGTGGTCTCCAGCTCTGTTATGTGGTCTCCTGTTCTGTTCTGTGCATTTTTGAAGTATTATTTCAGTTACTTAGGGCTTATTTTCTCTTGATGGATAACTTGAATTAAAGTTATACATGGCATGTGCAGGACAACCAGGGGAGCAGGCCTACCCAACATGGGCTTATGAAAGGCAGGTCCTACTTGACCTACCTGACCAATGACCAAGTGACCTGCTTAGTAGGTGAGGGAAAGGCTGCATGTGTCATCTGTCTGTCTATTGTCTTCAGTAATGCATTTGACACTGTCTCCCACAGCACTCTCCTGGAGAAACTGATGGCTCATGGCTTGGATGGGTGCACTTCTCACTTGGTGAAAAACTGTCTGGGTCCAGAGAGTGGTGGTAAATAGAACTAAATCCAGTTGGCTGCCAGTCACTTGTGGGGTTTCCCAGGACTCATTATTGGGGTTTGTCCCGTTTAACGTCTTTGTTGATGATTTGGATGAGGGGATCAAGTGCACCCCTTAGTCTGCTTGCAGACAACACTAAGCGGGGCAGGAGTGTTGATTTGCTAGAGGGCCAGAAGGCTGGGCTGAGGACAACTGCAAAAGGTTCAACAAGGTCAGGTGCCAGGTCATGGCCTTGGGTCACAATAACACAGTGCTACAGGCTGGGGGCAGAGTGGCTGGAAAGTGGCCAAATGGAAAAGTACCTGCAGCTCCTGGTCCCCCATCTGAGCCAGCCGTGCCCAGGAGGCCAAGAAGGCCAGTGGCATCCTGGCTTGGATCAGGAATAGTGTGGCCAGCAGAACCAGGGCAATAGAACTGTACTTGGCAGGGGTGAGGCTGCACTTTGAATCCTGTATCCAGTTCTGGGACCCTCACTACAAGAAAGACATTGAGGTACTGGACCGTATCTAGAGAAGGGCAACGCAGCTGGTGAAGGATCTAGAAAACATTTCCTCTGAGGAGGAATTGAGGGAGCTGGGGTTGTTTAGCTTGCAGAAGAGGAAGGTTGGGGGGACACCATTGCTCTCTACAACCGCCTTAAGGAAGTTGTAGCAAGGTGGGGTTGGTCTATTCTGCCATGTCTCAAGAGAAAGGATGAGAGGAAATGGCCTTAAGTTGCACTAGAGGAGGTTCAGGTGAGATATCAGAAAAAAAATTGTTCACTGAAAGTGTGTCTTGGTGCTGGAATAAGTTGTCCAGGGAGGTGATGGAATCATTGTCTCTGGAAGTGTTCAAATTCATCTGGATGTGGCACTTGAGGGTATGATTTAGGGGTGATTATGGTGGTGCTGGGTTGATGGATGGACTAGATGATCTTTGCAGGTCTCTTCTAGCCTTAATGATTCTGTGAAAAGGATTTGGATAACTATCCTAGAATAACAGTGCTTATGAACTATAGAATTGCCACGATGGTTTATCTCAAACTGTTTTCAAAATGCATCATATTAAACCAGATGTGGCACTTCTGTCATGGACTAAGAGTATTCACAGATGAATTATTTAGGGACTGGTGTTTTGGAAAAAACTATTTTTGAGTAAGTATTTCTGAGAAACTCACATGTAGAAAGGTCTTTCTGCTGATGTTCTCCACAATTCACTCATCACTCACAACATTTAGTGTAGCAGCAATCTGGAAGCAGAGGTGAAAAGAACCACAAATCTCGCTTGATGTGCCATGTGGGTTGTTTTTGCTGCAAGCGGTTTAGCTGTTCCTTTATAGCCATTAAAAGTTTATTAAAATGCATGAGAGACATCCATTATAAACCAGGAAAAAGTCCATTAATATTACATATCAAATAAGAGTTATATCTACACATTCCATCCCCCAAACATCTAAAAAAAGCATATTAAAATGTAGAAATTTAGAAATGTCAGAAGAATATTTTTATACCATGCTGAGTAATTGATTAAACTATTAAAAGTTGGATCAATAACAAGACCTTCTGCCTAGAAATCTGAAGAGTTCCAAACAATGCTGGCATACCTCCAGGACATCATGATACAGCTGACATTTCCTGACCTTGCATACTTTGAAGGCAAATTGTATGGCCTTCCCACAACAGTTCTGGGAAGAATGAAAATAACCCATAAATATTTGAAGGTTAATGACAAGGAGGAAGANCTTGTGGGGTTTCCCAGGACTCATTATTGGGGTTTGTCCCGTTTAACGTCTTTGTTGATGATTTGGATGAGGGGATCAAGTGCACCCCTTAGTCTGCTTGCAGACAACACTAAGCGGGGCAGGAGTGTTGATTTGCTAGAGGGCCAGAAGGCTGGGCTGAGGACAACTGCAAAAGGTTCAACAAGGTCAGGTGCCAGGTCATGGCCTTGGGTCACAATAACACAGTGCTACAGGCTGGGGGCAGAGTGGCTGGAAAGTGGCCAAATGGAAAAGTACCTGCAGCTCCTGGTCCCCCATCTGAGCCAGCCGTGCCCAGGAGGCCAAGAAGGCCAGTGGCATCCTGGCTTGGATCAGGAATAGTGTGGCCAGCAGAACTAGGGCAATAGAACTGTACTTGGCAGGGGTGAGGCTGCACTTTGAATCCTGTATCCAGTTCTGGGACCCTCACTACAAGAAAGACATTGAGGTACTGGACCGTATCTAGAGAAGGGCAACGCAGCTGGTGAAGGATCTAGAAAACATTTCCTCTGAGGAGGAATTGAGGGAGCTGGGGTTGTTTAGCTTGCAGAAGAGGAAGGTTGGGGGGACACCATTGCTCTCTACAACCGCCTTAAGGAAGTTGTAGCAAGGTGGGGTTGGTCTATTCTGCCATGTCTCAAGAGAAAGGATGAGAGGAAATGGCCTTAAGTTGCACTAGAGGAGGTTCAGGTGAGATATCAGAAAAAAAATTGTTCACTGAAAGTGTGTCTTGGTGCTGGAATAAGTTGTCCAGGGAGGTGATGGAATCATTGTCTCTGGAAGTGTTCAAATTCATCTGGATGTGGCACTTGAGGGTATGATTTAGGGGTGATTATGGTGGTGCTGGGTTGATGGATGGACTAGATGATCTTTGCAGGTCTCTTCTAGCCTTAATGATTCTGTGAAAAGGATTTGGATAACTATCCTAGAATAACAGTGCTTATGAACTATAGAATTGCCACGATGGTTTATCTCAAACTGTTTTCAAAATGCATCATATTAAACCAGATGTGGCACTTCTGTCATGGACTAAGAGTATTCACAGATGAATTATTTAGGGACTGGTGTTTTGGAAAAAACTATTTTTGAGTAAGTATTTCTGAGAAACTCACATGTAGAAAGGTCTTTCTGCTGATGTTCTCCACAATTCACTCATCACTCACAACATTTAGTGTAGCAGCAATCTGGAAGCAGAGGTGAAAAGAACCACAAATCTCGCTTGATGTGCCATGTGGGTTGTTTTTGCTGCAAGCGGTTTAGCTGTTCCTTTATAGCCATTAAAAGTTTATTAAAATGCATGAGAGACATCCATTATAAACCAGGAAAAAGTCCATTAATATTACATATCAAATAAGAGTTATATCTACACATTCCATCCCCCAAACATCTAAAAAAAGCATATTAAAATGTAGAAATTTAGAAATGTCAGAAGAATATTTTTATACCATGCTGAGTAATTGATTAAACTATTAAAAGTTGGATCAATAACAAGACCTTCTGCCTAGAAATCTGAAGAGTTCCAAACAATGCTGGCATACCTCCAGGACATCATGATACAGCTGACATTTCCTGACCTTGCATACTTTGAAGGCAAATTGTATGGCCTTCCCACAACAGTTCTGGGAAGAATGAAAATAACCCATAAATATTTGAAGGTTAATGACAAGGAGGAAGAACAATCCTTTAGAAAAAACCACCGTAGTTCAAACAGGGTTAAGGTGAAATACAGATGTACTATGATGAGCAAATTCTTGTTCATAAATTACTCAGCTACACATATTTAGATACAAAATAATTTCTCAAGAGAAGTGGGGATATAATTTTCTTACTGGGATCTTTTCATGCTGGTCTATGTGCAGATATATTTGCATGCAGCAATAATATACTGTTGGCAGAGAGTGGATTGTTTGTCTAGTTTACCCATGAGGTCTTCTTGTTTCAGTTACATACTGTGAAACTGATAGAGAGTGAGTTTCACAGGTGTGTAGAATACAAAGAAGTGAACAAGCATAAACTGGTGTCATAAAACAATATCTGTTCCTGACTGCAGCTTTAAAGATGTTACTGTTTTCTTTGTAGTCAGCTCTAGCTGTGTTTTAGCTTTTTAGCCCCATAGGAGACTTTTTACTGCAGGATCCTCTCAAAATTAGGTATTTCTTTTCCAAGGTATGTGCAATGTTAGTACATCTGTGTAATTCTTGCAGTGCAGCTCAGCAGGCTTTTGCCAAGTAGCAGCTTTCAAGATAACTCCCTATTGGTCTCCTCTGGAAGCAATTGTTTGGTAGCTTGGCTTTAAACAGAATATTTCTCAAAAATATTTTCTCCTTAAATCGGCTTTTCATAGCTTGTAACTGTATTCATTCTTCTGTAAATTATAAGACATATATCTTTGGAGGAAAATTATTCTCATTCTGTACTAGGCATTTATTATGTGCTGATCTCAGCCATCAGAGCCATGTCTATGAAACATGCCAGGTGGGTAACCTGCATTACAATTAAAGATGAGTCATCATTTGTTTGTATTTATTCACTCATGTCTTAAAATTGGAATCCTAAAAGATTTAGAGGAAATAAATTAGATTTAAAAAATATTCATCTCTGTGACAGCTTCTGAAATTTTACTGCAGAACTTAATCCTTCCTTGCAGAAGGAGCCTAATTTTCACAGCACCCTCAGTACTGCAGCACAGTATTTAAAGTGGTATTCTCTAGCTAGAAGATATGAGTCAATTTTCAGTGTAGATATGAATCTGCTACGGCAGAGTTTACCTGCTAGGTTGGGAAATGTTATTAACAACTTTGTCCCTTGAAAAAGCAGAAAACTTAGAGCAACATGAGCCATAATATTAATCACCAAAAATCTCCTCTATCTTTGAAAATTCCCTGATTTCTTCTACATACGTAACTAGAGAAGGAGACATTGCAAACATGTGCAGAATAACTTAATATAACATTTGCAGTGAATTGGAAATGTTTGAGATACAACACATAAACTCTGCTTACAAATTAGATCCCAATCACTTTTTTTCCTTATTTTTTTTAGATATTTTTACATGTATATCAGCCAGAAGGAAAAGAGCTGGCCAATGTACAAAATTCCTGACACTTTTTTTTTCTTCTCTTACATATGTGAATGGTGTCCTATTGCAGTAACCAAACAGTGCTGTTTGGNTCTTTTGCAATCTAAGGTTTGACAAGTCAAAAGAGCCTGAAAGTTGGTTTCCAAGTGTTTCAATGCATGTAGACTGGAGATACTGTGTGTAGAGATCTGCTTAGCATTAACATGTGTCTGAACTGTTGAATTATACAAGCAGAAACTTTGCTTTAAACTCAGATTTAAATCCTGAAACTAGTTCTGTCTAGAATAATACATAAACTGTAATGTTACCTCAGTTTTCCATGGGCTTTAGGAAAAATGAGTGGCAGCTGGCCATCCGCTCCAAAGTTATATGCATTTAACCAAATCCTCTCTGTACTGGTAACAACAAATAAAGTCTTTGTTAACTCCACCCATTGTACATTTCTATGGATATTGCCACAATATGTCTAGTGAAAATACGTGCTTAACTGCAGAGAGTTTTGGAATTTTCCACAGCATTTTTGTTGAGTTTCAGGCTTGTTTGTATATGTCTGAATTTTAAATTTTTCTACCCTATGGCTTTTAAATTAACTGTAAAAACATGCATTAATAAAGCCTTGCTTTTTCCCTCTAGATAAGTAAAACTGATTCAAACTTGTTTATTCTAGAAGTCCAAAGTATTTATAATTAAATTTTAAATCCAGTATTTCATATATTGCTTTATTTACAACATACTTTTCAGTTTAACTGTCAGGCATCATGTATCCTGACAAAAAAAAAAAAATTAAAATAAGACTATGTATGTTAAAGAGCATTAAATGTTGGTTGAATTATAGCCCAAAGGCTAAATATTTCTGTCTGTGGATGTGTAACAGAGTTAGTCTGGAATGCGGAGTTTTGAAAATCTATGCTATGTACCTAATTCCCAATGATTTTCAATAGGAGTCAGTTTCTTGTGCTCTGCAGATGTTGTAAAATTATTTAAAGAACGTACCTGAATTTGTAATGGAGTATCATTTTTTCACAAGGATGTTGCAGTGAGCTTGAAAAATTAGCAAATCACTCACTGAGAGTCTGTGGCACAGAGTTAACATTTAGATAGTGTAGGCACCTACGTTTTAAGACTTGGGCATTACTAGATAGAATTGATCACTAAAATGTAGTAAAATTCAGGGTAACCTGAAGAGTGATAGCCTGTAATACTTTCCTCTTTTGCCTGTTTTTATATCATGGTTNGAAAAGAGCTGGCCAATGTACAAAATTCCTGACACTTTTTTTTTCTTCTCTTACATATGTGAATGGTGTCCTATTGCAGTAACCAAACAGTGCTGTTTGGTTTTGAGTCAAGAGAAAAAAAGACACCTTCCTCATGAAGAATTGTATAATTTCCATATTCATGTTTAGAAAATGTACTAAACGTGCCGTAGCAGCTTTAACATGTCCAACAGTTTCCGTGGTGTAGTATTATTACGGAGAGGGGAAGAACCCAAATATAGTCTTCTGTGAAAACTGTAGAATATTTAGACTGCAAACTATTTTGTTATGATTGTAATGTCTGTATTAATTGAACCAAGAGACATCTTTTCAGTAAAGATTGAAGTCCTTCAGTGGCAACTTAAAAATGGTTTCAACACATCATAGTTTAGGTGGAAAGGGAACATGCAGTTTGGGGCATATAGCTAGGGAATACTCATCACATAAACTGTCTGCTCTGGAAACCTAGAGCCCATATGTAACACACACTCCCTCAAACACCCTCTCCTCCTCCACCNTTCCCTCTAGATAAGTAAAACTGATTCAAACTTGTTTATTCTAGAAGTCCAAAGTATTTATAATTAAATTTTAAATCCAGTATTTCATATATTGCTTTATTTACAACATACTTTTCAGTTTAACTGTCAGGCATCATGTATCCTGACAAAAAAAAAAAAATTAAAATAAGACTATGTATGTTAAAGAGCATTAAATGTTGATTGAATTATAGCCCAAAGGCTAAATATTTCTGTCTGTGGATGTGTAACAGAGTTAGTCTGGAATGCGGAGTTTTGAAAATCTATGCTATGTACCTAATTCCCAATGATTTTCAATAGGAGTCAGTTTCTTGTGCTCTGCAGATGTTGTAAAATTATTTAAAGAACGTACCTGAATTTGTAATGGAGTATCATTTTTTCACAAGGATGTTGCAGTGAGCTTGAAAAATTAGCAAATCACTCACTGAGAGTCTGTGGCACAGAGTTAACATTTAGATAGTGTAGGCACCTACGTTTTAAGACTTGGGCATTACTAGATAGAATTGATCACTAAAATGTAGTAAAATTCAGGGTAACCTGAAGAGTGATAGCCTGTAATACTTTCCTCTTTTGCCTGTTTTTATATCATGGTTTTACTAGCCCCATAGTTTAATAGTAGAATAGATAAAGCAACCTACTTTAGCATCCTTTCAAAATCTGAATTCAGTTTTTTCTACTGAGATATGGTTTGATGATAATTAATTTTTTCATAGTCTCATTAATTGCATTAAATCTTCTTCCACTTCTGGGTAAGAAATAGCATTGGTAATAAAAAAAGACTGCATGAGAATTGCTATCACAGAACCATACAAAGAGAAAATATATAGAACTTAAGACCTGTATGTAGGCTAAAGAAATGCTGTAGAGTGGTATATCTGAGGACATGGAGAACATAATAGAAATGTGATGATTGAATAAATAAATACTAGTTAATAATTGTGTTAATAATGTTAATCAATGAAAATTATTTTTCTGCAAAATATTTCAATAATTATAGAAGTATAGGCACTTTTTTTGATCAAAAGTAAAATTCTTTTTTAATCAAAAGCGCTGTAGAAAAAAGAAAGTTTCCAAACTAGGAAATATTTGTGTAGCTCTTAGTCGTGAAAGGGAAAAGTGAAATAATCAGGAATGCCTCTGGAATATGAGCACTCTTAGAAGGGCCAGATTGACTACTACTATCAGTTATATGTTGGGAAGGACTTGTTCCTAGGTTTACTCTGGAGTATGGAAGTACAAATGCATTTTCTGACATATGCATCTGATGTTGTGTTGGTGATGGGCCAAGCACTTTCCCTAGACTATTTTAGGGAGGAGAAACTGGGAAGCAACAGTGATGGTCAAATATTTTAGAGAAAGGGAGCTGATTTTGTCGTTTTAGCTTGTGAAAAAACTATTTTATCGTCAGAAGCTATTCTTCATCAGCTGGGTAAAGGCAATTCATCAGTTGGGATAATTCTTATACTACAGATGAGATAATTGTGAAAGAGTAGGTAACAAATCTTTGTTGTATTTTTTCATAAGTAGTATGACCTTTATAACTTTGTATATCATGTGATATAGGGAAAATAATTTCCAGTGAAACCATTAATTTCAAGGCTTTCTTTTAGCCTATTCTGATACTGTTTGACCTGACTCATTAGTAGTCAGTGTTTTATAATGAGATTTTCATCAGGATAGTACAGGTTTATTCTTTAGTACTCCTTCAGGGGTGAAACAGAGCTGCTTAGACTAGCTTTTTGGTGCCAAAAGGGGTCAGTACTTCCTCTGATGAAAAGAAACAGCTAGACCAAACATCTTATTATTGCTTCCTAGCCTGGATGTTCTTTTCTAGTATTATTTACTCTGTTTCATCTTAGTAGTAACAATTATGTCTCAGTCTACCTGGACAAAAAAATACAATGTGGTGAAGTACCAACTGCAGACACAAAGTCCATCTGAATTTTATGCTAAATCTTGCAGAATTTTGAAAACAAAGGTTGCAGGTCTAGCACCTCAACATTTCTCATCAGTCACCTCAATCTTCAAAAGAAGATCAAAAGAGAAGATTATTTTACACTGGAAGCTGTATGAAAAACTATACCATATTTATAAAAATAGTTTCTAACACAAAGGGAAGGGAGTTAGAAAGAAAACTTGCTGTAGGTATCATTTGACATGTTTCTCTGGGTCCACCAGGCCTGTGCCACCATGCAAACAAACCAAAATCACACAACCCTCCCAAGCCAGTCCTATCCCACAGTGTTTATGAATAGTTGCAATTTGTTCTTTGTAAAGAAACAATTCAATGCCAACAACACAATTTTTTTTGTTTGACAGGCAGCTGTCTTCAAAATTTGATATCTGCAGTGATTTTTTTTGCTCAAAATATTCTCTAAAAATGAGTGTAAACAAAATAACCCCCCCAAAATTAAAGAAATCTCAGTTTTTATTTGACAGTCTTGCATTAGTTCTGAAGCTCCTGCAACTGAGAGTTTCCACTGGAACCTCCACTTCATTAAATAATGTAAATGTCTAGCTTATCTGGTGAAAATATAACCTAATTGCAAGGAGAGAAAACTGATACCCAAAGTGGTTATCTCCCTGCTTATTTTATATGTTACATTTTGGTAAAGAAGAAGGGGTTAAGAGAGTTCTGGTTCACAGTCTTGAACACGTAGTTGGTAGTGTTTAACAACAGAGCATGACACACCAACAATCTTCCCTATTTTTCTATGCATTCTGCTAGAAGTTTTGCAGTGGAATATTTTTCCAGATGAAATTGCTGCCTAGCCCAAACCAAATCTGTGGGTGGAATTGTGCTTACTTTCACAAACTGGCAGTTTGCCTGGTTTCCTTACTTGATTTGAGTTTATCAGAAAATCATCAATATTAATTAACTTCCTCTTTTTTGAATAGGTTCTAATCATACTCTAATACTTTTCTTTTCATCTTGAACATATGTGTCATCCAGGAAGAGACCATCTCTGACCAAACCAATGTACAAGAAGACATTGCTACATTCATGCTTGGTACATGGCGGGGTAACACTTTTAAGCTATTGAAATAATTTTAAACTGTATTTGTGATGTGTAAGGAAGTCCTTTTTTTCTTATTTCACCCTCAGTCTGCAATAAAGCATATATTAAAGAAGAGGTAAGCAATTTATTGCTCAGTTATAGGGAAGCTTTATGTCTCATATATTTCAGTAGGAATTGATAAGACACCTGAATTAATCACAGAATCATAGAATGGTTTGTGTTGGAAGGAAGGGCATGGGTTCTGATGGCTCAGTCATGCACATGACTTAAAGAACAGAAGGCTGAGTGTAGCACAAAAGATTAATATGACATTTCTCCCGTATAAAAGAGCTGTGGGTCTTTAGAATGTCATTGTCTCAGCCTAAGAGGTCAGGAGATAAATTCATTGTATACTGTTTTTAATATTTGTTTATGTTGAAGTAGATTCATAGAGCTGTCTTAGAATGTTTTAACTTTTTCATCTACTAAACAGATTTTCTGAAATAAATACCCATGTTTGAATTGCCTTGTATTTAAGTATAACATAGCAAAAAAAGAGGATGTAGCCTTCTATTGCAGAATTGCATCACAAGCCTGATTATCCTCTGATCTAGATAATGATGTAGTAAGATTAATTTTAATATTGAGAATTGAGATATTTAACCTCTGCTGTTTACAGGAGGATCAAGAATATTATTACAACTGCTAAAGGTCTGAGCCAGAATTTCTTGTAAGTAATGTAGCCAGTCTCCAGTAACCCCTGAAAGATGTGTAATTCACATTTCTGTAACATATTTTACCTTAGGGAAATTGTGATATGTTCTCACACTGTTGTCTAATGAGATAAACAAAACTGAAAATAATGTAACCACGTCTTAACTCCCCCCCGCATCCCTTCCCCCTTCCCTGGCTTTTGATTTGTTTTCTACAACTGCTAATTTTTCTTATATGTCTGGGGCAAAATGTAGAAACAAGCAATGTATTTGAGGAGGAAATAGAATACATATCCCTGAGTTACAGGTATAAAAAGCTTGAATAATTTTTTAAATACTAAGTTTCAGTTGGGAAATTTTAAACTTGGAAAATTCTGTCTTGGCTTATGGAAAAAAATACTCTCCTATGTTTTCTTATTAGTTTTTCACTTAATTAGACATGTTAAGACTGTGTTGGTTAGTGACCTATCTGAGATACATTCCAAGTGCCAGAAAGAAAAATTGCACTGTAGTCTGTCTGTAGATGCTGAGAATGAGATATTGCTTTCTGTCCCCTACTGAGTGTGTGTGTAAGTGCGAAGAGGGAGGAGAGGAAATCTGGCTGACTTTTGTTAGGCTTTACTTTCTCTGCTTTTATAACAAGCGCGTTAATATCCATGTTCCCAGAAGTGCTCTCGGCATCCCCACAGGCAGCTGCCTGCCACTGCCTCTTTCTGTAGTAGGTCTCCTTTGTCTTACTTGGTGCCTGTTCCTGAACCTGCACACCTCCAGTGCCAAGCCATCACCACTGTTAATTGAAACCTCACAATTAAGCGTTTTGTTGCATCAGCACAGTTGGAAGCCTGACCTTAGCTATTAATGACAGCTCACTTATCGAAAGTGTTTCTTGAAACAAAGGTGGTAAAAACATTGTACAAATGCTTGATTGAAACAATTTTTTTGTAATTTAAACACTCCCTCACTATGAAATAATATATTTGCTTGTTTTTAATGTTTTCATTGTGGAAAGTGCTTGATAGCTTAAATATTGAAGTACATCCAAATATATTCTATATACAGTCAACATATATCAATAGGCAAATATACTTCATGCAAAACTTTGTGTTTAAATCTAGTAAAAGACAAATACATGAGAATATTTTCATTGAACATTAATTTAATTTTCATAAGACCAGTACAATTACTATACTAATAGAATTTGACATAGAAAAAAATTTGCTTACCCAAAAATTGTGTTTAGTTCTTTGACTGTGTTCTTGCATTTCATTGTCACCTTTCACCTGGAAAATAATTTTCGTCACAATATATAATTGCCGTTTTTCCTGGCTTTTCTCCATGGTCGTGTAAATCACAAGCAACAATTGAGCAGGGGTTTTTCCAATGGTCTCTGCAGAGGATTCGTCTTGCCAGTGCTGAATGGTTCAGATTATGATGAATTTTCACACTTCCAGGAGTTGTTTGGTGAGCTTTATGTTGATATTTTTGCCATACCATGTTTTACCTAGCCTGTAGGAATGAATGTATGAATGTCTATATAGGGATGGATATATATAGAAAAAGCCATGATTAAACCCTTGTTATATCAAAACTGCTTCATAGATTTTTACATGTTTTGATGAGAAAGTTTCTGTGAACAAAAGCATAGATAGTGAGCTGTTACATAACAACTTGTAAACTGGGAGTAAAGGTACCTACCTGGGAAATGGAGGAGGGAGATTCAAGTCCTTGCTCTGCTGAAATGAAAGCAAAGACAAACCTGAATCTCTGCTTGAAGGAGTTCTTGTCTCAGTGAATGCTGAGAGGTAAGCAAATCCAGTTCTTTTCTAAGCTTACTTCACAAAGTAGGCTGACTTTTTACCTTTCTAGTCCTCCAGTGCGTCACTGTCGCAATCAGAGTGAACAGAGCAGAGTGGAACAGTGTGAGCAGAGGGGCTTGCATCACTCTCAGTGGTACCTGTGTAATTCCCTCAGACTGGAAGAGCAGGTGCATCACACTGCACTGATCACCATAGGCTACTTCCAGGTGAGATATCAGCTCATGCACTGCCAGCATGGACATCTCCACACCCTGATTCCCTGAGCAGTATGGACATCTTCTATTTCTGACCTTGAACTGGCAGAAGTGGGTGCCTGAATGTGGATTTCCCACTGTATTATTGCAGCCTTTTCTGAATAATTGACTGTTTGGGTAAGAATCAAGGGAGAGAAGGAGAGTTCTTGATCAAGATAAAGAATGTGTGCCTTAATTACTTCATTCTTCTTGCTGATAAGATACTGCAGGATGTTTTAAGGCAGTATGATTGTGTGACTGAGCATTGGAAAATTTCAGAATAGAAGACTTGTAAAGATAATAATAATAGTAATTCAGTTAAATAAAGGAAGCACTTTTTTCCTTCCAATAATATTGGGAGAATGTAGCAGACAAACTTCCTCTCAGTTCAAGGATGTTCAGGACTAGGATTTGGCTTCTCATGGACTGCATAGATAAGAATTTTTTGTCAAATAAATTGTTTAAGTGGCTGTTTTGTCAGTTTTGTCTGTGAAGTAGCTGGAGCAGTAAAGCAAAGCACTTTGGGCTTGTACAGAATGTGAATAAAGACTGAAAAAAATCTATAGGTAAGAAGAGAAGGCTGAAGCAAGAAAATCCTGATTATTTATTATATATTTACTTTACTAGCACTTCAATGAAATATGACAAAAAAGATGATAACTGAAATGATTTTTTAAAGTGTAAATTTACGGTAAGAGGAATCAATTTAATATGGAAAGGAACTAAATTACTGCTGTGTTGCACTGAATTGCCTATATGGATTAAAGCTGATTTTTGTGATGGACTTTTTTGCCAAATGGTTGTATGCACACTCATATGTAATGATTCCTATGCTTAGAAAGTTATAGTAACTGTTTTCTTTACTGTTTAATTAGTACTATTAACCAGGATTTCCTGTTTGTCAGTGTGATTTTACTGTCCTTAAGCCAAGATCTTAGGTCCTTACAATTATATTTTAAAAGGATCTTGAAATAAACATTTTTACTACTTAAGCTTTAATGGATGCAACGGAAACAGTAACTCAGCCAAAATTCCTGTTGATTCACTAGGAAAAAGGATCCAGTCTTTAAAATCAAAGTAAAGAATTCAATAAAAAAATACCTGAGTAGGCCCAGAATTATTTATGTTCAGAGCAATGATGAATTATATATAAAATGAAGTAATTTGATTCACATCAGGTATTTTATTTACAGTACCATTGTCATAAATAAATACATTTGCTTTAGAAAGCAGAGTAGATATTTTTGGTTTGCATGGAGTTAAACTCACAGCTACTACAGATAATGAGAAATTTGCAATTAACTTGGATAACAAATAAGTTAAGGTGGAGAGAACTTGGAAATCCCTCTAATTTCAGGCCAAAAATAATTTATGCCAAAGTCAGTGAATTGTGTCAGATGAAGATGGAATAGTTTAAGAAACTATGTTTTCCCATTCTGTATTTCTGCCTGATTCCATGAACACTGAGTTTCTAATAAGACTGCCAGAGCACTAAATCTTATCTAATCTTAGGAAAGACTTAAAAAAATCACACCAAGTTTCTGATGGCCAAGTGGAGATAAAGGGGTTTTGAGCTACTTGTTGTGTTTTTGCAGAGATTTAGCTACTAACAAAAATATTAGTATTTGTCTTTTGAAGCATCACAGACAGTGAGAATCTGAATATTTATCAAGTCTCTTTTTCAACACTTTTCTTTCTAGCTCGACGTACCTTGTGGCTCCCTGTTGTCTTGAATCAATGTTTTTCAGAATTGTGGCTTCTGTCAGTCACTCCAATGCTTCAGTGTCTGGGCATGCTGATATGTAACAGCGGGAAGCTGACATGGATATGGCCAAAGCAGAAAGGAAGTCTGGGCTGCATTTTCAAAGATAACTTAAAAAAATAAATCATAGTTATGGGAAAATGAATATTCCCTTAAATGCAGGGCTCATTTTTACCTAGACCTTTCCGGTACTTATCCCTGAGTTGTATAAATAGTAAGCATTAGAAAAATGGAGTAAGTAAACATTATGACTGTCAAAATAAGATGCATTTAGATGAAGAATCTTTAGAGGAGTAGATGGTATTACTTCATGTATTGAAATTGATGATATAGCCTTGTCAAATTACCATGAAGGGTTTATTTACATTTGGCTTGTTTCCTAGGCAGCATAGCTGCCTTTCTAGTACAGGCAAAGCTTATTGAAATCTTTGTCATGGGTATTTCATGTTGTGGAATTGCACAATTAAAACCAATATTAATTATATTTTCAGCAAACCATTGTTCATTTTGCGTTTAAAAAGACAACCCTCTCAATAAAAACCCTGTCAATATGATATAAATCCTATTAAAGGTTCAAGGAAAGAGGCTCCAATTTGTTCCTTTACATAAACATGCACTGCAGGAAGAGACTTAAATTATGCTCACTACTTCTCAGGGCAGAGGAAAAAATCAGTAAACTCACTAAAATTACCCATTTTTTTGGAAAGAAAGCAAAAACTTGTGACCCTCTTTCCTCATTCTGATTTTTCCTAATTACAAATCATTCTCTCATGCACTCAGAATTTTTTTGAAATCAGGGAAGTGATTTTTTTCATCTGTTGCAAAAATGTATGTTGAGTACAGGCTTGATTACAGCTTAGTTTTGACAAGCAACTTAATTTATTTAATTATCTACATATTCCCATTGATCATGGCTTGCTGGCTATTTTCTTGCATGAAGAAACTTGTGTGATGTCAGGGTTTATATCAGAGGACTCCCCTATAAATAATAGCATCAGGTAGTGGGGAAAAGGCATACAGCAATAAAAAGGGAGATAATACGGATTTTACAGGCCATAAGAAATGTGCTCTTTTGTGTTTATCTTGGTGAGTGTGGGAAAGGTGAGAGATGTTGCAAAAAGCCCTTGACCTCCTTATGAGAATCAGGGAAAAAAAAAGGGAGTGAATTTGTAAAACTGGATCCTAACTGAGAATTGACTTGGAGAGTTTTCGTTAAGTAAATTAAACAGTGGTGAAAATCCAATGTATTCAGTCTTCTGCTTGAGAATAACTGGCTGAAGCACAGGAAAACAGTTTAGTCTGGGATAGCTGGGCTTTTTCTGCTAGATTATTTTTGAAATGTAATCTTTATCTCATTTTACAGTCCATAGTCTGGAAAATTCTTATAGATCAAAGTTGGGGAACTTTCAAGAGCAGGTAGATTTTGGGCATAAATTTTGCTAGTTTGAAAAGAGAAGAAGGAAAAGCTTGGGGCAAAGCAAGAATATTAAGTTATTACAAATCCCTCACTTCAATTTGCAACAAATTAAAACAAAATTTTACATTTACTGTTATGCAAACATTATGTTTAACAAATACCAGTGAGAGTCTAGATCATGATAGATACTTATGCTAAGAATGTTGACTATGAAACCTCACACAGAGTAAATCATGTTCTTAAATAGTTTTTTTTGATCAATAGGAAATGATCTGTGTAACTATATGAATACATGTGAATTGCCTATGTTATGTTCACTTCTAATAATTAAAATAATCCTATAAGAGGACAAGTAATTTCCTGTAAAAAAGGAGATTCTTTGCTACATTATTTAATGAAGCTGGGGTCTGTGGAATACCAGGCAGTAGCCAGTGCTGTTTTCTGCTTTACCAGAAATGTGGTGACATATTCTCTTTGAGGTACTGTTTTTGACACTCTGGCAATTTTTCCCAAGATTTAAATGGGAGTCAGCTATTTAACCTTGTTTATAGGAAGAAATTTGTCGTATAATAATTGGTATAGGTCTGAACTTATTTTAAAAAGGAAGTGCAATCAAATTACAAGTTAAAAATTGTGTCCCGTTATTAGTGTTAATATATTTCTCTTCTGTGCAATGAGAGATATAGAAGTGAAAATATTGGAATAAATACTTCAGTGAGGTCTTTGTAGGAGCTTGAATGCTATTTTCTGAGAATCTCATACTTGAAGTGAGGACAATTTCTTTTAGAAGGTGGTGTGTGGTAGGTTGACCCCAGCCAGCTACCACACAACTGCCTGCTCATCTACCTCATCCACACCTACCTCAGCAGGACAGAAAAGGCTAGGAAGAGCAAAACTCATAAAACTCATGAGTTGAGATAAGGACAGATTAAGTGAAGGAAAAAGGGGGAAAAACCCAGCAGGTGATCAAAGGCAGTAATTTATCACCTTCCACAAGCAGAGTGATACCCAGCTAGTCCCTGAGAGATGGCCACTTTTGAAAGCCAACTGGCCTTTCCTTTTAATCTCCCACTACCCCAGGTCTACTGCTGATCATGACATTCTGTTTTATGGGATATCCCTTTCACCACTTTGGGTCAGCTAGCCTGGCTGTGTCCCCTCACAACCTTTTGCTTGCTTCCAGCCTTCTTGCTACTGCTGCAATGCCTTGAAAACTGCTGCTGGTTCTAGTATAATAAATGTTGTCTTTGTGTTTTCCTCCATCTAATACTGTGAGTTTGAGGGACAGATGATCCAATGTCTGAAAACTTATAACATACAGACGAGCAAGACAGAGAATGTGTCAGTTGTTATTTTTCTCTCTGGACTCCCCCATATCACTACCCTCAGAGGCAAGTGAAGCAGAAATCTTGGACAGAGTTGTTTTTATTTCCCATCCATGCAGAGATAGAACTCCTCCTTCCTCCTGAAAGAGTTTTTTTCCCCATGGTTCCTCTCACTTTTCTTACATGAAGTGGCAAAATAAATGTCACTGCATAGTTTTCAAGCAACAAGTTTGCTTCATGTTACAACATCTCTTCTTCTCCAGTAATATGCTCTTTTATATCAGAATAAAACATGATCTGGTTAAGGCTTTGAGTCAGGGGAGATGGACTGTCAGAAGTATTTGACTCTTTTACACTTAGAGCCTTTGTATGTGTAAATGTGTCAGGAATTAATGTGTTCCATTTCTGGAGTCCCAGCTGTTTTTTTAAAGATTTACCAAGTACTGTAACAGTCAAAATGCCTTCAGGCTTGCAAATGAAGAGAAGTTGCACATCCAATTGGAGAGCAGGCTGATGGCAGATGGGAGAGACCCATCTGTGTAAGGTCTTTGAAACTCCACCAGCTTCACTGTGAAAAGCTTGGCTTTGTCAGAAGATTCAGGGTTATCCTGTGGCCTGGAAAGTAGGGTCTGATAAAAAAGGTGCATTAAATCTTCTTGTCCTTCTGCTTAACAGGATCCTGACTTCTGCTTTACCCATTTAAAAACATGACTAAATGGAAACTATTAAAATACATTTTACTACTAATTAAGAGGTAAGCATTGCATCAGTTTGAAAATTACCCTGGAAACTTGACAGCATCTGAAGAAACATGTAAAACTTTGGAAATTACTCTGTTATTTTTTGTTGGATATACAAAGAACCTTAAGCTAGGGTGATGTAAATAGATAGAACCTCACTAAACGTAGTTATGCCTCTCTTGTACTAGCTACAAGTTTAATTTGGAGTTATCTTTCATACAGTTTAGACATCCTATTCCCCTTCCTAACACTCAGCTTCAACAGTCCTATTATCTGTCCCTAACTTGCAGAGGTCAGAAATCATCCCCCTGAAGAGATCTGTTTTGTTGGAGATGGCTCTAGGCAAGGCTGCTGCACGGGAAACTCTGAGTATCTCTGCCTGGGGCGAAGGATGGGCCAGGTTTTGGGATGTTTCTCCCTCGGAAGGGCTGGGACCAGACTTCCCTGCTGCTATTTCCTTCCCAGAGGAAGGATGTGGAAGGGAAAGTTTCTGCTTCCCTGAGTAACAAGTGTTGCCCAGCTTCCTCATGCTGGACCATGGAGCAATGGCAGCAAAAGACAGCCATCCACATTTTCAGACATTTCTGTCATATGGGGCATCTGTTTTTCTCTGCCTACAACTGGAAACAGGACAGCTGTTACATATAGTGCTAATGAATGGTAACAGATCCCAGTTTTCATAAGGCACATAATGTATAATATTAATCTGTTTTCTCCCTCAGTTACTAGGTTGTAGTACTTTGCATCTGAAGAGTAAATCACAGTTGGTCAGAATATCTAGAATATTAATACATTTCAGGAAAAAGATATTTCCCAATTCTATCTATGTGAAACAGCAACTTCTGTTTTACCAGTTTGAAAATTCAGGGGCATACTGTGAGTTTTTCTCCTGGTTTTGAGCATTCAGGTTAGTGACAGTGATGATCCTGTTCCCCCAAGTGAACTTAAAGGTTGCCTGTCTTCCTTTCTTTTATTTATAAAACCTGAACATCTGTAACAGTTCCTTTCTACTCAGGAAAACACTTAGGTACCTGCTAGAAATTACTCTCCAGAACAGCACTGTCATCTGCAGAAAAAAATAATTAATAATGCAAAGGGTTTGAAAACATCTTCGTGATAGTACTAATAATTGATGTGGACATAACTGGAGGACATATATTTTTTTAAAAGTTAGAATCTTGAAGTCACAGAGTTCAAACCTACAAAAGTGGTTAATATTCTTAATTTAATCTTTTTGCCATGTCTAATGACAGAGAGTACTCTGATAACTAGGGTGGCCTTGGAAAACTTACCTCCTTTGACTATCAGCATTATTTTGATTGTTTTGTAACAGCCTGATAGTTTATTGCAAGTAGGAGAAAATGATGCTATTGATTCCTTCATATTTCGCGGTAAGGTGATTACAAGTTTTTTTTTCCTTACTAAATGTGGGAAACGTACAAAAGTAATTGCTCTTTGTTATATAGTATTCCCTGTTTGGGAATATTTCTGATTGTATTTCATTGATTAACACAGATCAGACATACATTGTGGATGTACTTCAGATCTTTGCAAACTAAGACCTACACAATATACCAAATGTATGAGAGCTGGAATTATTAAACTTAGTTTTATTATTGATAAAAGACAAAATTTTTGTAGCAGGTATGAATTCTGAAACACATGCTTGCTCTTATAGATTAGTGCCAACTGATTATTATAATTATATGTTATGGTTCATAATTAATGCTGCTGAGGAAGATGGTATAATTTAAAATGTATTAATTACGCATGGCATCTGTACTTTAGAGAACAAATTTTTTTTCCCCCTATGCATATTGAAACAGGTTTTACCTGTGCATAATTCAAGTCCATATTTCCCCAGTACTTGTCTGTATATTGGACTCTTTTCAGAAAATCTGCAGCAGTTTAAGCAACTCTACAGAAAGCATTTTGTGGTGCTTTAATACTGAATTTGTTTGCATCTGTATGAGATGCTGGGAATGCAAACATTTACAGAGATGGTGACAATGGGCTAATGTGAATTTTAAGCCCAAATGTTATTTTCTTTCACTGTATTAATCCCAATATTTTAGAACACCAGAACTGCTTAGAAGTGCCAACTCTGCCAGTTTTGAAATGAGGGCAATTTATAGGTGTTGTATATTTATACTGGTCAGCTTTACATCAATTGCCTATAATGTGCATTGCTTAGGTATGCAAACAGTTGTCTTGGTTAGGTGAAACATCTGCTTTTAGCTCTCTGAGTAAAGGGGTGTATACGTTTGTGTGTCGTGAGAAGAAAAATCCATGGTTTCTGAACCCATATGTTATCTATAATTTAGAGAGATTGTGCAGAAGCTTGTATGAGACTGTCTTATTCCTCTTTGTATCTAGCAGATTCATTTCAGAACATTATCTGTTGGAAAAGTTATGTGCCCAGCGTGGGGTCATTCATCTGGCATAGATTAGATAAAGGTCTAAGCACCAAAAAGACAGATGAATTATTTAGTACCAGATTGTTTAGTACTTGCCATAAGTTGTAACTTGAATAAATTAGATCACAAAAGAGCTTCAAACTACGGTGGGTGGGAGAAGACCATGCCAGACTTCCACTCTACCCCTACAGACCACAAATTGAATCACACATTTATTTCAGACCATACTTCTTCAGCTGAAAAATAGGGAAGGACTAGGCACCTCCTGAATTTTGACAGATGAGTGTGTAGGAGCAAAATGTGATATTTGTCTGTCAGGATTCTGGTCTCCAGATGATAGTGTGAAATTCACTCCAGTGGCGGTAGCCAGCTAAGCATGCACATCTTTCCTATCCCCATGCAGAGTCAGCACCTGCTTGAAAATCAGTGAAGTTTGGAGTCCAGCAATGGCAAGAGCAGACACATTAGTGGTGAAAACTCTCCACTAGTGAGGCCAAAAGCAAGGACAGTAAGCTTGAAGATGCTGGCATGAATACCGTGATAATTTTGAATAGATGCCTTCAGTGGGCAGTGGATTGGAAGGTGAACACCTTTTGACAGCCAGTTGGGGAGTGAATAGTATCATCTTTGACATAAATGTACAGGGATGGAAGATGTGCTGCCTGACTATGCCTATTTCTGTGACATAGTGATGCATTTTTCCATGCTAGTCTGAGTGAAATGCCAAAATCTAGGTAGTGAAGGATGTCTTCTTATAAATTAGAATAGGATTTTAAATATTATGTGCCAGTGTTGCACATTTCACAGGCGACACTGCACAGAAGGCAGAAAGATAATTGTTACTTTTCTCGTCTCCTGTAAAATGTAGTAAAGGACAGACATCCCTTTGCTGGAGTGCACGAAGTACCTTCCTATGCCAGAAAGTTATGAGAGGCTTTTGTTGTCCTTGGCCTCAGCACAGAGAAAGAAACAAACTTGAGTTCTGCTCTAATGAAGGGCTTCTGATCACTCACCAGCAGCTGGTACAAAGCTCGTGCAAACAAATTTAGCACAGACACTATAATGATGAGGTGCAGCCCTCTCTAAGGGGATGTGTTTGGAGAGTCTTGTGGTGGAAATAGGGCACGGGGTGTTAGTCAAGGAGTGCAATTTGCACTGCGCTGGTGGGGGCAGCATTATAAAGGGACTGTCCTCTGCAGTGTTTTAGTCTCTGGAGCCTGAGGGCAGAGGCAGCTCACAGAATGCATATTGCTGATGCACAGCACTCATCTTGACAAATTGAAGCTTGAATCTAGGCAAGTCGAAGGCAATATGGACATTACTGCTGAAGCTGATTAGAAAGCTTCCACTCAGTACCATGCACGCCACCTTTTGAGTTTGATTGCAACAGTGTGATTATTTTCTAATATGAAAACCCTATTTCTTCTTGCCTATTTATATGTCAATCTTATGTTCACATAATTTTTGCAGGTGAAAGTTTCTGTGCATGGATTCTATATGGAATGAATACGATAACTGCAAGAGTTGGCATATTTCATAATAATCCCTTCAGTGTGGATATAAAGGCTCCTGGCAGCATGTTGTAGATGAAAATGCCTTCAGGTCTTACCAGGCTTATGGTACTGCAACCATAACTCACTTTCCTGCCCTCCCCCTCTTTATAAGGAGGTCTTTTTCCTTTTTTTGTCTTTTTAAAAAAGATAATTAAATTGGTAACCCTTTTTATCTGATTGACTTTGACATCTTTTATTCCTTTTTTTCTTTTAACTGTGAACATGAAGCACAGGATTTAAACAACTGAAGAGTGCAGAGCATTTATTTATTGGTAAGCACACTGTGGATAGCAAAGATTAGTGAGCTTGTAGGTAAGGATTAATATTACCAGATTGAGAATTATATAGTCACCAATCTGATGAGATACCTGACAAGCACTTGCTGCTTAGGTGAGGAGAGGTCATAATAATCTTGGCTTCTTAGATTGTACTTGAGCCTTGATCTTCCTGAGTTGCCATCTTCTGCTTCTCCATTATTTTTCATCATTTTAAACTTTTAACGTCAGTATTTTTCCTCTTGAGTTCTCACACTGCTAACTATCCCCATGTCCACACTTACTTTTTTTTGTGTGTGTTTTTAGGATTCCTAACTCACATAGCTTTTCTTTTTTCACTTCCTTTCGGTCATCTCAGCAGTTTTCTCAGCAGTCTGACCAAAGGTCACGCAGCTTTACTGCCCCAAACTGCTCTTTGGTTTATAGACTTTGTCTGAGGGTTGCATATGAATGGTGTCCCCAGATACTTTCCTTTTCTGACTTCTTTCTTATCTGAAGTTTTTTATAAAAGATTAACATTTGCATTCATGGATTTAGCTACATCCCACTAAGCACAAATAATGTATGGAAAAAGCCAAGAATAAATTTAGTGTCTTTTCAGTATGCAAATCTTTACAGAATATAGAATGATAAAACAAAATGTCATGAGAAAAGACTGAGAACGATACTTAGGCTTTTCATTGTGTTTTGCTGTTCAAGGATGTACACAAACATTAAATAACAAATCACAAAATAAAATATATTTAAAATAAAATACAAACCACATCCTACTGTTCAGAAGCTGAATAGTATTTTGCTACTGAATACGAATTACATAGTAAAAATTACTTGACAAAGATTTCTACAGTAAATCACATATTATTACTTTCATTTTTTGCCATTTCCTGGCATACAGAACATCCTATGATCAGCTAGAATTTCACCCTTTTACACACTATACAAGAAAGACCAAATAATGATCTAACAATTTAGAATCTAAGCATAAAATGAGGGACGATAGGCAACAAAACTTGAGGATTTGGTGAGATGCATTAGGCTGTAGCATTGGTAGTGTCCTGCTATATGAGCTGTCTAAATTCATCCTGGCTTTTCTTAGACATTAAAAAAAAAAGAGGTTATAAAGAAGGTCTATATATATGAATTTAAGAAGTGAGTGTTGCAGCATTTTTACAATATGTATGAATCTCAATCAGAAATCTCATAGGAAGCCTATATTCTGTTTAACAATAAATCCCAAGTGGCTGAGACTGCTGCCTTTACTGCAAGACTGGTATTCTTCTTTTCATGTCAGAAGAAATGTCAAGTTAATTATAATCAAAATAAATTAAATTTTCCTGATATTTAGTTGCATTTTTAGAATTTAAAGCTGTGATTCTGCCAGCATTTGAACAGGTGTGTACCTTGGCTCATGTGGGCTGTTATCATCTGACATGATGAAGTGAGTCACAAACACCTTGGCAACTCTCCACTCTGAAAACACACGGTCTGTACTTAAAATTTTGTCTTTTTCTTATGCAGTGAATCTCCCACTATTAGGTCTTTAGGAGTATTTTGAAATAGTCTTCAAAGGTGTCTTGTCTGGTTTCCACTGTGCTCTTTCTCTTTAAGACTAAAACTTTAGAAGAAATTAAAATCCTTCTTAGATGGTTGCTTTCCAGAAGTCTCAGAATTCCTCTGGAAGGCTTCTTGATTATTTTCTGACAGCCTTTTTGTACTTCACATATTGAAGTATGAGAGAAAGCTGGTGGGGTGTCTACTGCTCTCTTGTACACCTCACCAATTACAATAAACACACACTGGTGTATTAAAGATTAATCATCTAAGACTTAAAATGTTATAGACAACAGGATTAAGGTTTGGACTTCATTTGCTTTTGGTGAATCTAAAGATTCTCAAAAAAAAAAAGAAATTCTTGTAATTTAGGTCTTGTATGGCTTCACATCTGTCTTGTCTTTCAGCTTTCTTTGTATTCCTGTGTACAGACTGCACAGCATGTATGTGCTTCACCCGAGAGTAGAGTGGAACCATGTGCACAGACAATATCCCTGTCTTCTCTTCTGGAAAATACGTGATTAATGATCTCTACCCTGCAGAGCTAAGATATGTCATGTGTCATGTGACAGGATGTAGGAGATTTTCCACCAAGAAGCCTTGATTATTGAGACGAATGGATAATTGATGACAAAGAGGAAAAACCCCTACAGAATATTAGGGGTAGAAATGGCTTGAGTGTCTCTTATTCCATCTTGGGGTGCAGAAATGGGCTGTGAAATCTCTCAGGATTTCTTTCATCTCTGCTTTTTATTATTTTGTTTTTCTGGAAGAAGAATGTAAGATGCCAGGATTTGTACCTATCTGCATGCAATGTTGTCCTGCCTTGAGATCCCCAGGGAAACCATCCAGCCCTCTGACAGGGGTATAGATCCAAGCCTGGAGCTCATTGCTGCAGTTGATATATGGAGCAAACCTATTGGGCACACAGCTAAGAATTTGCACATCTGTTCCTCGAACACTTTCAGCAGCTACAGCCTCAAACAAAAGCCACAATCAGTTTCACAAGAAAGCATTGAGAACATTATGTGTGTTTTGCATGGCCACATTTAATAACAGAAAAACAGGGCTGGAAGGGACCTCAAGAAGTTGTGGAGTGAGTGTTGTTCAAGTACAAGTTCTCTGTTCAGCACGTCTTCCAGTCTGTAAATTTTACAGCTGTATGTGTGTGTTACTTGTTGTTTGATCATTGTAAAGTCAGCACAGATTTTTAGAAGTTGCTGTAGAAATATTTTTTAGTTTCACTAATATTTCATAAAAGGGAACGTAGATATTTTTCTTTGTTGTTATTTTGACACCCGTTTGAGATCAGCACACTGATACATCATGGAACTGCTCTGTTGTGATGTCCATAAATGCATATCCCACTTTCATAATAGGGAGGTTTGAAATGTGTGGTTGACTTTCATCCAATGCTTTAAAAATGATGAGGAATAAAGGAGTAGGGATAAACTTGACAGAATAAATTCCTTGTGTTTGTAGAAGGAGCTCATTCATGATTAAGTTAGAAATACAATTTTCAACATATTTTGAAAGCTGAAGTTATGTCAATGTAACAATTCTTTGTTTTTCTATCTTTCAACAACTTTTTAAAAAAAATATTTTCACAAGCCATTTGTACCATTATGTAACTCCAGCAGCCATTTTTGATTCAAGTCTGTGCACTGTCATTTCCCTTGCGGATTTCTAAATGTGACCAGGATGATTCAGAAAGTTTGGTCTATTTCATCAAGTTTTTCCTGATGCATTCATAGATCAAATTGAGGTAGAAGTTTCTGGTGTCTGAACTGAAAATTCTGTTTCTTTGGGAATGGGAGAGGGCATTTAGAGAGAGACTAGAGTAGAGATACCTCCCAGAAACTGAGGTAGTTCTGCCCAGAAACAATAAAAGCTAAGCTACAGCGATAAGTGACGCTTCAGTCTTGCACAATTAACCTCACTGTAGCTCTTGCTTTCAAAAATAGTTTCTTGTGTTACTTGATCTCCTGGAATTGTCTGACATTTCCACTGTATTTCTTTTCCTTTCGCTCACTTCCCAAGACACTGCTTGAATTGTGTCCTAACAATTTCTTTACCAGAGTATCTGCAGAACAGGCTAAACACACAGAGGGAAGAGAAATTTTGAAAATACTTGAAGACACTGAAATGTTTTTTGGTTTGTTCCTCTCCACCCCCTCCCCTCCCCAGTGAACAAGTCCTAATATATTTTTTTTTTTTTTGGCTAGGAAAATCTAGATTTTTTAAAGTTAGATTAATCAAAATGTATATTCTTTAAAAAAATCAGTGTTGTATGTTAAAATTTCGACCTTTTATTATGCTATTATACAAACTGGTGACATTGAACAAACTGATTTGACAATTAAAGGCTAGAGCTTTTTTTCTTGCTTGTATCTTGTGAGAGCTCTATTTTCTACTTTAAATTGCAACATAATCCAGTTTTTGTAAATGCTCTGATTTCAGCTAAGGAGCCTATTTTTCAGAATTTTTCCACCAGTTTTTCTTCCATTAGCTATTGTTGAATAGGCATGAAGAGAACAAATTCCTTGTCAGGAGAGGAAATACTATTGTTAAGCAAAGACTTGTGCTGAATACCCACCACTGAATGTACAAAATTAATTTCAGTGTAGTCTTTTATATTTATAAAACTGTAATGCAGTATAGCTCCTGCAAGAATAATTGCACAAAAACTCCTAAAAGGAATTTCAAAGAAAATAGAAAACTTGAAAAAAATAATAGGGATGGAAGATAAGAACTGCCAAACCAGTAAACTAGAACCTGAGTTTTTCTTATTAATCCTGCTATCTAGATAGTAAAAATTTCCTTTTTTGTCCAAAAAAAGATGAAGATACATCTCAGTAGTATTGAAGAAAATGGTGTTTGTAGCCCTGACACTGGTTGATGTGTCAGGTTCTGTGAGGAAAAGTCTTTGGATTTTAGTGCCACTTTGGTTAAGTTAGTTGCTGATAACATAGTAGATGAGGTATTTGACATTACATCACTATATAGTTTGAGATAAAATGTTTTGTGGTAGTTTGGGTGATTTTTAATTTTGCCTCCTGTCACTATTTTCGCTTTGGGACATGGTGAGACATTTATAGATGTTTGAGTTTCACAGGAGTTAAGGTGATAAATTACCTTTAACGCTCTCTGGAAGACTAAATACTTTAATCCCTTCCTAAAATCCCTTTTATAGCTTTTGTTTTCAGAGGTAAAATGAAGGGTACAGACTAAGAAACTCAGTCAGATCATGCAGTTGAAATAAAAAGTAAAATACTGATGACAATGACTACCTCTACAGCTGCAAATAATAGAGGTTAGGAGCATGATGTAACACACAGTCTGTTATAGCAGCTGTTAGAAATTAGAAAGGTGAATTGGAGTAGGCTGTAAATAGACATGAAAATTGGACCTGGTTTTAATCCAGTACTCAGAAGTGTGTTGCAAATTAAGAGAAACTTTTACTTTTGATATGCACAATTAGGAAGGCCCTGGGGAGTACCATTAATGCTGCAGAAAATCTTGCAATTGTAACATGCTTAGCGTGTGAAGGCACTCAGATTGAGGTCTGTAAATACCTTTGAATAACAGTAATTTGAAGTGACAATATGTTGCTCCCTGCATTCAGTATCACTGAAATTCATACAAAGAAGGCCTCCCCCTTTCATTTATTAAGATACAGCACAGTCCCAGAGCACACATTTACTCATAAGCCTTACTGCTTTCAAAATATTTTTCAACAAAAGATGAAGAGCTGGGAGATATCCTTTTCTAAAAGAAAAATAGTAAATGTTGTGCTGTTAGAAATGGAAGCAATAAGATTTTGTGTGGAACTAGGTAAAAAACAAAACAGCCCTAAGACCTCCTGAGAAACTGGGATTTTTTTTGTCATTCTGAAATTAGTTTGTGCTTAAAGAGCTCCAATGATACCTCATGGTATCACAGAGAAATGCCCCATTGTTTCCTAATGGTAATATTTCTTGCAGAACTACTTCCATATTTCACTATGGTCTCCCCTTTGGTGCCTGTGGGATAAATCAGGAGAACAGCACATTGTGGGTTTGTCCTGTGGGTTTGTCCTGTAGAAGAGACTCCTGTGATAGACAGCAATACTCAGCTCCTCCTATACAGTTTTATGGAAGTGTAGGAGCGTGTCATATAAATGTTGAAGCAAGGTGTAAGTGCAAACTTTCTATCACTCTGTTTCAGAACCTCTCCTGACTTTTAGAAGAGCTGTAAAAATTCAGTAATAGATTACTCCTATTGTGTTCTCCTAGAACAATTATGAGGATGAAGTTATATGGGGTAGTTGGCAAAAATTTTGGCTTGTTCTCTGTAAAAGAATGACTTCTCCATGTAGACAATATTGCTTATGCTGTCCATTTCCAATATATAAATCATGCCTGGGCAACATGAGACTTCAGAAAATCAGAGTTATTCATACCTACTTCTCCTTTTTTTGAAGTTCCTGTGTGAGTTTGATAGATTCTTTCAGTCTTTTTTTTCTGTTGAAAAGTTATATGCATTTTTACTTCAAGGATTTTAGAAGACCATGCCAAGCCTAGCACTGCAAAAACAAGAATGCTTGTTGCAAATCAAAGCATAAAACAATGTTAAAATGGTCTTCTCACTAATACTGAATGTAAAAATCACCAAGATGAATGGACATATACCTCTGAAACTCCCTGGAAGTCTGATGTGATTTAATCCCAGACAGAAACCAAGTCCCATAGTGCCATTTGCTCACACCCCTGGTGGGATGGGCAAGCGAATTGGAGCAGTAAAAATGAGAAAACTCAGGGGTTGACTTAAAGAGAGTTTAATAGGTAAAGCAAAAGCTGCACATGCAAGCAAAGCAAAACAAGGAATTCATTCACCACTTCCCATGGTCACGCAGGCTTTCCAGAAAAGCTGAGCTCCATCAGGTGTAATGGTGACTTCTGAGGACAAATGCCATCGCTCTAAACATTTCCCTGTTCTCTTCCCCCAGCTTTATATACTGAGCCTGACATCATATAGTATGGAATATCCCTTTGGTCAGCTGGGATCAGCAGTCCCGGCAGTGTCCTCTCCCAACTTCTTGTGCACCTCCAGCCTTCTTGCTGGTGGGGTGGGGTGAGGAGAAAAGGCCTTGACTCTGTGCACTGCTCAGCAATAATGAAAACATCACTGTGTTATCCACCCTGTTTCCAGCACAGTTCCAAAACACAGTCCCATACCAGCTACTATTAGGAAAATTAACTCTGTCCCAGCCAAAACCAGAACAGTTATTGTCACTGATTTTTTTTTCCTGATTCTCTATATGGAGACTTCTTTATGTGGGCAAATGGTTGGCTGTCGATGACGTAAATTCAGAAAGGTGTGAGTGGACTGGAAACCAAAAGAAGACTATAATTAACAAGTCATTAATGTGGTAGGATTGGAGTAATTCAATAAACAGGATCTCAAAATAAGCAGTTGTACAGAAAAGTTCTGCTTTTGTCAATAGGATCCCCAGTACTTATGCCAGCCCTGGGGGCATTTTAATATGCAATTGAATATGTTTTCCTCACAGATGACTTAGAAGGAGAAAACTGTGGCTGGAAAAACATAATTGGAGATTAAGATGTTAATAAATCTCTCATTCTGCATCGTTAATACATTTATTGAAAGATAGTTATAGTTTTAATTATACTAAGAAAACAAATTACATTAAAAATGCAGTCTAACTCAGTTTTGAGCCAAAAAAATGGAAATAGGTTTTTCACCTTCAGAAAAGGAGAAAATCCTGTTTCAAAGACAGGAAATCAGTTGGATTATGTCTAGAAATTTATTATGGCTGCTTTTGAAATACTATTGGTATTGAAATTGCCGTGTGCTATTATTCTCCAATGTTATTATAATTGACTTGATTGCATAATCTTACACATCCTAATAATAACATTTGCAGAGGTAGATATGGTCTAACTGAAGTCCAAGCAGACTTAAATTTTCTGATAATACTGTTAAAAATCTACAGCAAATTGTAAAGGAAGTACATTTTCAGTTCTGCTGCATAGTTATAATCACAGTTTGATGTGTCCATGGAAAGAGAAGATTTGAGGTACATAATTTAAGTAATTGATTTAAGTATTAAATTAAGTATTATTAATTTAAGTAATTTAATTTAAGTAATTAATTAATTAATTTAAGTAATTTGAGTATTATGTGTTATGTACAGACAGCAGACATTCCAGTTATGAATGGACTAGTTTTGGTAATTTTTCTTTCCAGAATTTGGGCGACAGATTCCTAATAATGATTTCTCTTTGTACAAAAGAGCTAAGGTGCTGATGTTCAAATTGCAGATATTTCGGGTACTTAGGCTCATAAATGGCTATTCAAGAAGTAAAATTTCACTCCTGAACTGGGGGCTAGTCCAGGATCTCGTTTCCCAGCTTCTGCTGCTGGCAGGCCATAAATAAGTGGGTCTTCATCAGTTTATGTGAGTGTGCTGACAGGCAAACTGGCTCCCACCTTTTGGCTGCCACTCAGCAGAACACACCGAATCTTAGCTTCTCAGAAGCCGAGGCTCTAAGGCTTCATGCAGCCGTGGAGACCTATGCTGTGCAGAACTGTCATAGGAATTTAACCCTAAGTGCTTTACTTCAAATATGGCTGAAATTTGCTGATAGATTCAAAACATTGTGCAGGAGGGATAAACAGACAAACTCATCACACCGCAGTAAAAGCTGCTCTCTTAGAAAGCTGAGTTAGAAATGGTTTATGAAAATGTTAAGAATTAGAACTTTTCAAAAAAACAATTATATGAAGATAAAAAATGCTTTAGAAACCTATTTTTATTGTCAATTATTTCTTCTTCATTCATGATTCTCTTTTCCCTTTAAATATTTTTGCTTGACTGAAGTTTCTATTTTTATTTGAAGAAGCTGGATAAGTGATGAAGATGTACAGATGGACAAAAGTAGAAAAAAAAAGTGAAACATGTAACCCTACATCAGAATTTTAAAATGTCTCATTTTGGCCCCAAATTGAAAAATATGCATCACAGTATGGAAAATCAGAAGTTTAAAGGAAAGATGTTAACAAACATAAAGTAATTTTTTAGCAGTAAAATGTCAGAATTGCACTTGGTTACAGGATGGTTATAAACAACAAGCATTCTTATTTCAGTGTCACTGCAGAAGTGCAAAACCAGATAGGTTTGAACCATATTTTTCCACTGTTGTTGGCTACTTTATTTTCTCCATATTGGCCTCTATGAGAGTTTATCTATACTTCTATTCAATAAATACTTTCTTTGGACAGTTCACCACCATTCATGTTTTGGAGGTAACTGCCATTCTCTCTCTTTTATATTATGTTGTCATGCCCAACATAATCTTTGATAACATGCCTTTGTGTTCCTAATCAACCATCTTTGCTCTGTCTTGGGTTTCCGTTTACTAGGCAATGATTTGCTTCACCACTGATGTGTCTTCATGCTTTTTGCTAGCAAATTGCACAGAATCAAAGGTTAGGCTAGAAGGAGCCTCTTCTGCAGATCATCTAGTCCAACCCAGGTCTCATCAGATCATGTTTCTCAGGACCCTGTTTCCTAGTTTTGGGTATCTCCAAAGATGGAGATTGCATAACCTATCTGGGAAACCTAAGATGTGCTTCAGCCTGTAACCATTGCCCCTTGTCCTACCACTATTCTTATCAGGAAGGATCTGTCTCTATCTCCTCTGTATTCTTGTGAGTGCTGAGCAGAGGAGAAGAACCACTTACCTTGACCAGTGGGCTGCACTCTTGCTAGTCAGGACTACTGATGCTCTAGAACTTACATGTCTGTTTGAGAATTTCTGCTATTACTAGAGGCACGTAAAGGTAGAATTAAACCTATAGTCAAATTTTGGCTTTGGCCTGCTCTGCTTTACTTCATTTGTGGCTTCTTATGGAGAAATCAGCAGCTGCTGTTGCTAGGACTGCACTGACACCTGCAGTTGTTGACTGCAACAGAAGAAGCAGGTGCTCAAGCATTAGCCAACCTTAGTTTTGTCCCCTCAAACAAAGAATTATTTCAAGAAAAACCCTTCTGTGGTTTATTATGATATGCAAACATGAGGAATGTTGTGCTGTTGCATTTCACACAACAGCTCAGTAAGGAGAAAAAAAATCAAACCTACAGCAATCCATGAAGCTAATTTCAGACTGTCATTCTTTTTTTTTTTTTTAGAAAAAATACTTCCAAAACCATCTTAACTGTAGCTCTGGCTGCATGAGATAAGGAATAGTTCTGAGACAATCTTGTTTCTTCCTTTCAACATACACATCTATACCTGTGAGCAAAGGCTTTGCCTGGCAAGATGAAACTTAATATATCTTGCTTATATTGCATATTTCCTTGAACACTTTGATGGAATTGGCAAGGAAGGAATGGACTTAAGGGCAGCATATAGATGTTTTCTCTATATCCAATGTGGTCTGTAAAATGAAAATATGTCTTTAAAGAAACAAATTCCAATGTTGAAAAAGGCAAGTAAAAATCTTCCTTGTATAATTTTCTGTTATTAATGTTTTGATGTCTGCATTCACTGTACATATGGTTCATGTAATTTAATGAAACTATTAACACATCATTTTTTTCAAAGAGCTTAATGGAAGTGAAACTTGCCATTTCAAAAGTCTTGGAGGCAAACCTTTGACCACAAAAGATTCCAATACTGGAAAATGGCAAGAGAAACTTCAACAACAGTGGGCTTCTTTCCTATTTGCTGTCCAAGAACTACTTCTCTTGGGTTCCATTATCACATGCTTGAGCTTTCTAGCACCCAGTGTTGAGGACAGCCCAGGTGAGGCAGAGATTCGCTTCAGTCAGGCCTCTGATAAATTAATGTGTAATTCATACACATTTGTTGTGTATGAACATTGTTGTCATGAGTCATTGTCATACATCTGAGCAGCAGAGATTTTCAGAACTTTCCCTACTTTAATGGAAAGGGGGATTATTTAATTGTTTCAGTAGTCTAGGTACATGTCAGGCTGTTTATATTCTCTAACATTCTCCTCACTATTTTCATAGATGACCAGCAGGAGATCCCGTAGCCACCAGTTAGCACTGCAATTGTTGAGGCAAAATATTTTATTTACAGCCTGCATGAACCTTACCAGCATGTATTCTGAGATGCTTTTATTTTGTTTGGCAATTAAAAGCATTTTAACTTAATGGAATTTGGGGATATAGCAGCCTGTTTACGTTTGCTGTGTCTGTAAGATGCAATGTGTATTCCTGACTAAGCTTTCACATTTTTTGCTTGTCCTATGCCAGAGTGTTTGTGTTTTCCATAAACATTTAGAAGCTATATTTAATCACATGATTTTTTCAAATAAAGAATACTGAACTGTGACAAAACACTGTTAGCTTCCAAGTCGGAATATGACATAGAGTGTTGATAGCCACACTGTATAAGGGATTATATCTGTGACCATTTTATCCACAGTTTTGTTTGAAATATACTCATCGAGTCTTATGATTATACCTTGACCATAAGCTGCTAAGGAAATATTTCTGAACCTCTTCTGTGAATGAGTTCTCCCTTGAGAGACCAGCTGAATGAAGTACGGATGATATTTTTGTGATGTATATCTCACTGAGAAGGGCTGCCCAATTCAAATAAACCATTGGCCATTTCTGCAGTAGTCTTATTAACAGGATAATAAACTGAGACAGCTATAAATCTAGAGCTGTGAGAAAGAATTATCCATTGAGTGCACTCCTTCATACTATTAAATATAAAATACTGCTCTAAGGAGTCCTACTCAAATGAAAAAAGTGTTTATTTCTAGACTTCACTTACTGTATAACTCTGTCTTAAGCCAACATCCTTCCTTCATAGTGATGGGGCTTATAATTAAGCATTTAAATTAAAACACATAATCTCAACTCCTGGTAGAGAACGACACTGTGATGTTCTATCATAATAGTAGAACTGAGTTGTGGATAGGTTGTGCATCTCTTCAAAATGTGGTTAGGAAAAAGAATGGATCAAAATTGTTTCTGCATGTTGAGAAAACAAGCTGGGAGCTCTTGAAAATTGCATTTTCAGGTATGATAAAGAATTAACATTTTAGTTTTATTATAGATGTTCAATGTTTTAAGATTTCTGTTTCGCAAGAATAGTATTCTAGCTGAAGATGATAGTTTATTGATTTACCCTAAAATGAAAGGAGACACTGGAGAAAATGGAAAATGGGTTAGCTGAGCTAGTAGATGTTTCTTAAGTTTATACTGCTTGGAAACCTTTTAGTGGCACATCCAAACCTTCATGTTGTTTTGGTTTTGCTCTAATATGTTGTATTGGTTTTTATGGCCCAGTTTTGGTGGCAAGAGGCTACGGGAGTGGCCTCTGTGAGAAGCTGCCAGAAGCTTCCTCCATGTCCAGCAGAGCCAATGTCAGCTGGCTCCTGGACAGACCCACTGCTGGACAAAGCCGAGCCAGTCAGGAATTGAGAGTAACACCTCTGTGATAACATATTCAAGAAGCAAAAATTTATTGCGCAGCTGTAATTGCAGCCAGAGAAGAATGGGGTGAGAATACGTGAGAGGAAACACTCTGCAGACATCAAAGTCAGTGGGCAGGAGGTGCATCAGGTACTGGAGCCAAGATTCCTCTGGAGCCTGTGGTGAAGATCATGGTGAAGCAACTGTGCCCCTGCAGCCCCTGCAGGACCACAGGGAGACAGAAACCCACTGGCAGTCCATGAGGAGGCCACTCTGTTATCAAGGAGGCATTGCCACCCTTTCTAATTGGCCTGCCCTTGGTCAGCAGCAGGTCCATCTTTGGAGCTGCCAGGAATTGGCTCTCCTGGACATAGAGGAAGCTTCTGGCAGCTTCTGACAGAAGGCACCCCTGTAGCCCCCTGCTACCAAAGCTTGGCCATGCAAACCCAATACATACTTGATTGGACCATTTTTAAAGTAGAAAATAGAAAGTTTTGAATTTCTAATGAAAATACTGCCTCTGATCCCAGAGAAAATAATTTCACTACCATTGAGGTTTAATGTATAAATCAGAGTTTGTATCTGAGCAAGATATTTTGGATAGTTTTACATGGTGTTTTTTTCTTAGTATATAGGGCCAGTGTGTAATGAATTTTGAAGTGTTTATGGTATCCTCTAGATGAGTTACTCACTTGAAATGGAAAAGCTTGAGGTTTTGGGGTTCTCATCCTCCTCTTTCCCTCCTCCCCCCTGCCTTCACCTTAGCTGAGAACACTATTTTAGAATAATTCTGTGTATAATTCTGTGTATGAAAGCATCTAATATGTCATTAGGGTGCCTTATTTAGCTGAATAATATAGGTCTATACTCTGTTTCTTGTAATTTCTCACTTTTTCTGGAAAAAATGGATTATCTAACCTGTAGAAAGATTTTGTTAATACTGGGTCCTGTATGGATTAGCCAGCAGAACTGAAAGAAATTTAAAATACACTGTCTAACAAGAAGTACCCCTTTTTAAATTGGAATTTCTAAACCACAAACCTTGTTTACTAATCAGGCTTTTTGTCAGGAAAGTAGCTTGATTAAAATAATAAAAACATTGTCTGGCATGCACTGTGTTATATATTAGCATCTGATTCAACTATGCTTAAAAATTAATTTTGCCTTGAGGCTTATTTCAGGGATGTTGATGTCAAAAGCACTTTCTTTGCTACAATTTAGGGCCGCAAACTGAATTCCTACCTTGTTATCTGTCAGATGCTAATTGACTCAAAATATGAGCATCTCTTTTTTTCTCCATGCTAATTCTCATTAGCAACAATATGAAGGTATAAAATACGTGGCTAAAATCCTACTGGTTTTTAGTATAGACTACACTTTTTAAAAGTATTAAGCTTTATTATTTATTCTTTCATGTGTCAAAGAAGAGGAATTTTCCACTGAACTTCTTGATCTCTCTTGATAAGGCTAAACTTGCCTGCAAAAAATACTACATGCAAGACAAACTGAATTATCTGAAGAGCTGTGAATGTAGTGTATGACAGGTTTTTTTTAGGCTGGTGGGTGAGTTTTTGCAGCCTTTGGAAAGGTGAGCAGCCAGGTCAACAGGATGCCCAGTGTAGTGGAGAGAAGTGTCAGTAAACAAACTGCAGTGATTGTGTGAAGTGGTGGCATGTGAGTGAAGGGAGGTTACCATGGGTTCAAGGTGTTATACAGGATAGCAAGGGCCTACGTCTTGCTTTTGAAAAGGAAGCAGGGATATAAACGACTGAATACTGAATGTCAGAGCTGTGAATATTAATGTGCTGTTACGGTCGTTTTTCAGAAGATACTTGGAGGAAATGTTGCATTTAGTGTTCTGTATTGCATTAAATAAAAATTGTGTACGAAATATTAGCTGTGCTTAAAATCATCTAATATGTATCTAAATGTCATAATGGTATACAGAGTAGGAAAAAGTAATAGAATAATTATAATATAATATAATAATTATATTCCTCTTTCAAGTAGAATAACTTTTTTGACATCTTGCATAAACAGATGAGATTAAAATCATATTTTTCATCAGAAAACGTGTTTTCTTTTTCTTTTGAATATTTTCCCTACAAATATTCCTACTGCAAATGATAGTTCAAAGTAAAAGGTATTTGCTTATAATTTTTATTGTAACTGTTATTTTAGTGCTAACTTGTACATTTACTTTCCTTGTGTGTAAATATATTATGTTAGATTTCCATTTAAGTCTTGCATTTCATAAAGGAAACAAATGGTAATGTGATGTTTTTATGCCAATACTAATCAAATAAAACATATTAATGTCATTTTTCCTGCTTGTACCATTCCTGGCATGTACACAAAAGCTCTATAACATTAATTTATGCATGCTAGATACGTATATTTCCGTGCTTGAGAGTATTTCCTGCTACTACTCTTGCATACAAATACAGACACATACATAAACACAGCAATACCCTTTGTTATAGTTTTGGGGTTTTAAAGTGTCTAACTTTGGAGAAAAACTTCACCAGCATTTCTTAGTGCTGGATTATGCAGCCATTAAATCAATCACTTTTTTATTCTTCCTGATAAACCAGTATCACCTAAGAATCTTTTACATGAATGCAGAGCTCATTAATGAGGTCAGGCTAAAAACATCTATGATGACTTTAATGGAGATCTCATATTTTCAGTGTCTGAATAAGCATGTGAAAACAAATGGCAAAGAAAAGTCAGAGGAATAATAAGTCAGCTATTTGTTTTAGAGAAGCAGCATAGTCTTAAGTGAATTCAACAGTCTGTGTAAAGGATTGTGATGCTGCAAGGTAACACAGAGTCTTAGAACACTCTTGGGCATTCCTGGTTTATGGACCTCACTGCAGCTCTTAGCTGCTCTTTGCTGAAGCTTCTGTGCTCACTTAGTATTTTACAAAGTGATTGAGCTGTGTTTGCACAGCTGTGTAGGATCCATGACAGGGTTCCCCAAAGGGACAGACCCCCAGTTCTGTTCCCCTGGCTAGCAGGACACCCTGCCGCCCTCTCCCCTGTGTTCTGGGGCCCCGCCTATGTCCCGCCCCCCTGCCCAGAATTCTCTGCTGGTGTCCCAGGAAAAGCGAAATGTGCTGGGACACAGCTCTCTTTCGCATCAGCCCCTCGGATGGAATAAAGGTCTCCTGGAACCTGCACGAAGTCCTCTCCGTTCTTACCGCCGGGCAATGTTGGGCCAGCCCGGCCGGTGTCAGGGACACCGGCCGGGACCCCAACACAGCTGAGGGAAAGGTTTTTGTTTCTGCCCAACATCATTGCCCAGACAGTAATTTCTGCTAGGGTGAGTGTTGCAGGTGGCTTCTGTAATCATAGTCTGGGGCTCTCTAGGCTTATCCTGTGACGTGTAAGCATAAGGGAGCAGTTTAGTGAGTGAGAATATAGTCAGTTGCATGCAAGAGTGGCAACTTTATTTATCTCGTACCCTTTTTCATGTTTAAATGTTGTAATCCATGTATATTGGTAATCCATGATAAGAGAACAGTCACATCACCCCTTGGTCTAGCTGCTTTGTATAAACGTCAAAACTGGCACTGTATCCAGTATTGCTGTGCCCATACCATGTAGCAGTGAGTGTGGTTCCCAGGAACCATTGCTCACAGCCTGTACACAGAGATGAAACCAAAAAAACCCCAACCCCAAAGCAATAAATTCCTAATTAACCACATTTTCATGAAATATTAACACATTAATTCTCCTGCATAGTGCTTAATGTTACTAAATGAGTTACTGTAACTGAATGAGTAAATTAAATATGTTATAATCTATGCAGTGCAAGGCATCACTGTTTGATGGCATAAGTGCAAATGAGACCAAAAAGTAATTCATATTTTTTTGTGGCCTCTTCTTGCCATGTACCCTGAACAATTGATGTGAAATCAATGATAGAGGATGATTGCATTAATGGGTAGAAAATGAAAACTTTGATGTGTAAACTTAGGTAATTCTTGGATTAGTCATTCTGTGGTAAATAACATCACGGGAATAACAAATATGTCATATCCATGATCTTTCTAATATGATCTAGACTTCCTCATCATTTGGGGGTGCCTAATGATCCTTTGCATCTGTAGAGGTATATGAAACACGTGACTTGATAAAAAAGACTTCATTTCACTTTTTAAACAGTAGAGGAACAATAATCACAAACCAACGGAAGGTATTTATAGCTTTTATTTTTCCTTTTAGAGGACATGCAAGCTGTTTTTATTTTCCTTACTTAAATCAGCTTTCAAAAAACACATGTTAAAATGCCAGTTACTTCTCAGACAAAATCCTAAATTATGTAGCGATTTCTCACAGGTTTATGTTTGATTTATTAGCTATTATAGTATCGTGTTCACCCTATGTCTGGAATGTGGGCTACTTTCTCCTGTGCTATTACTTTCCTTTTTGGCCAGACACTGAGAAGCATTTTGGAAAGAATCTGCATTTCATCCCCTACTGTATGAGATTTTAAATTGATGCTTTTCTGTGATCTTATTAATTTTAGCAGATCCTCCAAAATTTTGATCCTTGTTTTAGTCCCAAAATGCCCTTTTCATCATCATAGGGGTTCTTACATGAAAAGCTAAGTGTCATACACTTCATATGGTTTGTGTAAGGGTTAGCTGAACTGTTCTTTTTGTTCTGCTATCTCTACTACAGAAAAAGTGACATGTTCCTTATTAAAAAGAAAAATAAATCTAGGACGTGGTGATGCAATGAAAGCATCATTATGGCCAGGGAAGAGAAAGGATCTTAGTCTTCTAATGCATATTTCGATATGAAATACTTCATAATTTATGAATGGTTGTTACAACCTTAAATATGTGCAGTGTTATTGGAAATTCCTATAGAGCATAAGGATAGCTGTACTAAATCAGAATGCAACCCTAACATTTCTTCTACCTTTCTGTAGTTCTAAACGGAGCTGATTTGCATCTTGGTGTAAAATTATTTTATGAATTTTAAATGATTCTGCTGTTTTTGAGTACTGATTTATCAACATGGTTTTCCATCATGTTCAGTACTGATTAATTTTATGAAAGCTTTTACTTTGTTTGTATAACAGCAATGCCAAAACCTCTTTACGATGCAGAGGGAGCACGTGGATCTTATTTGCATGCTGCAGTGCATTATTTAGGAATTTTTAACGGATTTTCATTGTCTTTGCAAAGATGATAGAGTTTTATATGGATAAAATAGATTGAAAGTTTTATAGAATGAACAGTGAGCACTGTAATTGCTGCTGGTTCTAAAGCTGACAGAGGGCTTATTTGGTAATAAGTTCTGGGCAGAATGTAAGGTGGCAGAAATCTCCCCAGTAATGTGTGCACTAATGCTTTTGTAGAGGAAAGCAGTCAGTCAGTAACTTGGGAGTAGAGAGGACAAAGTGAAGAGGGTAAAGGTCTTGGGGTTATGCTGGCTGACAGTACTTACTGATTGATGGTAAGGATGCTGAAATTTGCAGGTAGTATCAGTGAAACCTGATTTGTAAATGTCTGTGTTCACACATCAGATCCTCAAAAATGTGAAGCCTTTGCCTTTTCTCACAGGAAAAAAAAAGGTATAGCAGAGAAGAAAGGGATTTTTTTTGGCGTTTTACATTTGTTTTTCATTTACTGGAATGCAGTACGGGATATGAGCGCCTGGAAACAATTCAGGCTGGTGAGCTGCCTGGTCTTACATGAATTTATACTTTCACAAATGGTTAAAACTCTTCATTTGCAGACGTTCAGCTTTAACTTAAATAGACTAAAGGAAAGAGGTGTTACTATTAGGCTTGAAGGACTTACTGAAGGCAGACAGGTGGTGGCCAGGTTGTCTTCTGCTAATCTGTAGAGTTACATCCTGGAAAGCTGAAAAGCCAGACTGACTCAAAAGGGAAGGCGTGCTCATCCACTTGGCCTGCTGTGTAGGGCTGTTGAATACCTGTGGTATGTTTGCATAGGCAACACCTTCAACAGAAGAACTAAGAAGTGTTTGAGTCCAGATTCCGCTTTAATCCAAGGTTTAGAATAATTTTTCCTTTAAATCCAGAAAAAGAGAAGATTTTGAATCTTGGTATCCCACCTACTTCAGAAAAAATTCTGTACATGCATATTGAGAATAACAGTATCACAAGGATAGGATTTGTCACAGTTCCTCCATGTTTTTACAAAAAATACTTTTATTTACTTGATGTAGACACAAAACAGAGTTCCTGTGTGTGAATCCTGAGATGTGTCTGGAGATGAAAGAGTTATCCCGCAAAAGCATGTGTTTTAGTTCTGGGGGCTTGTTTGGTTTGTTGGTTTTCTTCGGCTGTTTTTTTTGAGGAAAGGCTGAGAGAGTTGGGATTGTTCAGCCTGGAGAAGAGCAGGCTGCAGGGAGATCTTAGAGCAGCCTTCTAGTACCTAAAGGAGGCCTGCCAGAGAGCTGGAGGTGACTTTTTACAAGGGCAAGCAGAGACAGGATAAGGGGGAATGGTTGTAAACTGAAAGAGAGTAGGTTTAGATTAGATAATGGGAAGAAATTCTTTACTCTGAGGGTGGTGAGGCACTGAAATTACCAGGTATGGATGCCGCATCCTTAGAAGTGCTCAAGGTCATGTTGGATGGGGCTCTGGACAACCTGATCTACTGGAAGGTGTCCCTGTCCACGGCAGGAGGAGTGGAACTAAATGGTCTTTAAGGTTGCTTCTATCACAATCTGTTCTACTATACTGAACTGGAAAGTCGAATTGTTGTGTGTCCTGAACTGTGCTTTTATTTGCACTGGTGAAGTCAAAGACACTGCAATTAAGGTTGTGTTGAAGGCAAAGTAACACATGGACTCTCCAAGTGACATGCCATAGAAGAGGAGAGGAGAGTGTCTCATCTTGAGGTCAGGCTCAGCTGAGCCTGAGAGTAAAATAACAAAACAATTACTTGCTTTCTTTTCTTAGTTCCCCCCCGTACCTCCCCCAAGAAAATTTAAATTTGCAGCTAATAAGGATGTCATTAAAAACATCAAGAATAATCTTTTATGAGAACAAAAGCTTTTATATTACAGTATTGCTGTCCTCCCTCCTGGCCTTTTTTTCAGACTTGAAATATTGTCTTGTACTATACCACGATATTTTACAAGTAAACATGCACTGCCTGTTAAGTACAGGGTTCTTGAGCAATTTGTTCTCACCAAATTTGTCCATTGTTTTTGCACATCATTTGAACACTTACCTATCTTTGAATTTGTATTAATTTTGTTTAATTGCATTGGGAGGCTAGTAAAGCCAAATAGTAATTAAGAAATTTTATTCAAAAGAAGAAGGTTCAGAATTGCAAAGAGGTGGAAGGAAGAAAAATGTAAGTGGAAGACATCTCATTTCACAGTCAGTGGTCTATTAAACTTTGCATTGCAAGCAGAAGTGTTCCCAAAATAATAACTCTGCTCATGTCATTGCATAGTATGTCTTCTACACATACCAGCCTTAGATTACTTTGATATTTGCCCAATAAGTCTTCCAATTTCTCTTCAATAATATCTGAATTATTTAACGCTTCAATTTTTTTTTTCTTTTAGAGAGTGAGAACTTAAGAATGTGTTGGCAGTGTGACCCTGACCACTAACATATAAATAATGTAAGCTGCTGTATACTTTGAGATGATTGGCTCTGTAAAGATATTTGGACAAATGTGTTTGCTATTTAATCCTCATCCACACAAAAACTAATCATACTAGACACAGCCAATGAAAGATAAACTAATAAATCTTTGCAAGAACTATTGAGACCTACAATATTTGTTTTGAAAAAGTAGCGAATAAAGGATATATATTAGTGAGCAAAATATTGATTGATAAATCTGTCATTTCTAAGGCCTGAAAAACCAAGGGTCTTAGACTTATTGACGCAGAGATGATGGTCATTTTTAGTTTAGTAACAAAGAAGATTATGACAAATACAAAGGCAGTAGGTGATAAATCATAAGACAGGAGGATTCAGGTAGCAACTGTGAAAAAATGCTTCATTTACAGAATAAAATTTAATTTGCTTTAAATAGAAGTAGTGTGTCTGAAGCTGGATACTTCTGTCTGAAAGGTGTTCCCCTTCTAAATTACTAGGGGAAAGAATGTCAGGGTATTGAACCACAGCATATTTTAGTGATGTAATTGTGAGGAAAGTGTAGGGCCCCTCTTATGTGACATTTCTACTTGAGGAAAATGGATTTTATATTCTGGATCCCTTAATTAATGATTCAAAACTCTAAAACAACCCTATAATTGGTTTATCTGTTCATTGACTTGGAAGTGGCGTGACCTAGATACGTAAAAGCCAGGCCATTGGGCTCCATTTGCAGATATCCAATGATCTGGTTCCTGACCTTGTCTTGCCTTGGCTTCCTTTTTGATTTCACCTTCCTTCTGCTTTATGTAGGGATTACTCTCCTGTGCAGTCATTCTGTTTGCATCGATAGTTTCTGTCTACACTGTTCTTTAAAGGCAGCCAAACCCACCCTTCAGGTGAAACACTTGCCTATGTTAAAATCCTCCAAAAGCCATTTCAGGTTTAGTTGGAAGATCCATTCTCATACCTTCTTTGGGTTACATTGCTAGATCTTCCAAGGTTTGTGCATTGGCAGTCTCTAGATTGTACACAAGAAACTGACTTGAGTGGGCTCACACAGAAGATAAGAAAACTTAAAACTAAGTTAGCAAAAACTCAGGGGCATGGGCACTTTGAAAGTCACTATTGCAAGATGATGCACACCCAACTGTAGTGCTCACTGTAGGATCTTGTGGTACTAATGTATTACAAGTAGTGAAAATGAGGCATTTGAAGTGTCAGGGGCTTTGATATATGCACTGAATGTACCTATTTATTTTGTCTGTGGTCCTGCCTTGCAAATTCAATGAAAAATGAGTTTTCATAATTAATTAGGCTTAGGGTTCACTTTGGACATTCATACACAACCAATACCCTTGGGATGCCCTACTGTAATTCCTGCTGAAACATCATGGTCCTTCTTCTCTTCAGCAGGAGGGAACTCTAGTTCAAAACATTGAATGTAGATGTGTTGAACAGATGTAATATGAAGTTCACTGTATGCTCTCATCTATCTCGTATTACCTCAGTCAGAACTAGAATTTAATGAGGAGACCAAAGCCCTTTGCATCTGATAGCCTTAATGTGCAGTCTTAACCTGCTTCACACTGAGTATGTTTCACAAAGTACCAGTGAAGACGAACTTTTGTCACAGAAGATGAGGAGTAGTCCATTGTGTGTGTTTGATACTGGGGTTTTTTTTAGGAAACAAGCTATGAACAACTCTTTGACATTCTTACATGAAGCCTGGTTTAATGTGATACCTTAAATATTGGAAATTCTGGAATTAATGGACAGAGCTTTGGTGTTCATTTGAATTGGTGGCTATTTAGGACAAAGAGCAGTAAGACTTCCTCTGGGGTCCTGGACGCTCATCCCCATTTCTTCCTAAGATTGCTGATAGAGCATCTGATAACTTGTTCAGATAGTTGGTGGCTCATGGCTGCTAACAGAAGAGAAGGCTGAGGAGACCGCCCTCTGCTCCTCGGTCTCTGCTGTGAGATTCACCTTTCTTGTGTGTATTCTTCCTTGTCACTGGATACCCTGTCTGTCATGGTGGTAAAAAAAGTCATGACAGCAGCTGAGGACAGAATCATATTTATTGTATGAATATGATTTAAAATTTTAACGAGGAATTGTATGAATTATTATACTTGCTTATTCTCTGAGACCTGGTCTTGTTTTGAGGAACTGAGAATCCCCTCAAATGTGCGGAGCAGTGTGTTGGCTGCATTTATAGCTGATACATTAATGGAGCAGGAAGGCTTCATGCTTCTTGAATGCAGTAACACATGTTGTTTTTTTCTTGCCAGCTCTAGTGTCATCTAAGATCTTCTAGGACACCTGCACATAGCTGGCAAATATAACATAGGACATATAGAAGAGCTGTTGACTTCAGGAACTGATAGGGGAGATTGTCTAAGGTACCTGGATACATTTCAGATGGCATTTCACGCCTGTGTGTGATAAATGACTTGAGCCCTAATTACCTTGTGTTTCACAGGGACTCTGAGGTTTATGAAGATTAGGAAAATGCCTGTGATGGCCAGATATAATATCCAACAAGTATCTAAGAGCACAGCAATCTTGCAAAGAATGTATCTTGTGCTCATAGGAATGCTTTAATTAATTAAATTATATTCTCTATACAGGAGAGGATTTGAGAACATCCACTTAATTAGTCATGTATCTTTCTTTTGTCTATACTGATTGTGAAATAAAGATAGTATGTATCAAGAATCTCAATCTGTGATGTTGGCCCTCAACCTGGGTCTGTTATTCAGATAAAATTGGTCTTGTATTGAATATTTTATTTATCTTGTGTCCACAGCCACAGATTTCTTTAATAGTAAGCTTTGCTGATGATTATAGCAATATCTGTCCCAATCTCCATACTTTTTGTTTCCAATCCAATTGATATTTTAATTTCGATTTAGGTATTGGATGCTTAGTGTTCTAAGATGAATTTATCAAGATAAGAAACAGAACATGGTTTTGCTTTGTAGTTTTCTGTGTTTTGAATTTGCAAACAGGAAAAGCTTTCAAATATGAATAAGTTAGTCTTTGATTCTTATTCTCTTTTTCTTAAGTAGAATTATTATTTTCTCAAATTCTCATTATAATCCCATTAACTGACATTTTCCAAAAGTATTTTAGCAAAATCTCTAAAACACTGAAGATTTCAAATTAGTAATAAAGCATGAGAACGTAAAAATAACTGACCTGATTTACTTGCATGACAAAAATTAATTTCATGGTGATACTGGCTTTTAATCAGAGGAATATGCTCAAAGTGATCTGATTTGGCCTTTGTATTAAAAGTAATAGCGAAACATTGAACGGTCACTAGGTAATTTATAGTATACCATTCAGAATTTTTAGTTGATATTCACTTACTTTAACATCCAAAAAGTACTGTGCTGCATATTTATTTATGCATACAGAAGTAACATAAAAAAAAATTTATTACTATAGGAACAGTGACCACCATACTGGCTAGCAAAGTCTGTTTTGCACTTCAATCACTTGTTATTAATATAAAAAAAGGTTACAGTTATTTCAGACTTCTCTTCATGCTTCCTAAGTATGAACTGAAACAGATAAGTTTAATGTATTTTTCCTTTTTTGGTTTGTTTTTTTTTTTCAGGTGAAAAGTATAGAGAGCAGCATTATGGTATATTTGACAACTAACTGGATAAAATCATTTAAGGCTGCATTTTTATTGTTTCTCTCGTTATCATTACTTGATAATTGAAAAAAAAATCCATTCCAAATATTGAAGATTTTTCTTGCCTTTGTGTCACAATATTGGAAATATAACTAGTTGAGCCACGTGGAAGAAACATATTCTTATAAATAAGGCAGAGTGAATATAGTGTTTTGTTTATTTGGATAGATTCATTACCTCTGCTGAGACAATGTGTAAGGAGCATTTCATGTCTGGAGATTGGAGCTCCTCTGTAATGGAAACTGCAAACGCTCTTTTTCACAATGGAAGCAGTACTCTTGCTGTGGTAGAGCTCCACAATGTCCACCTGATCCTAGACTAATTAAACGTACATTTAATAACTTAAATGTGAGAATAAATTTCCGCTTTATATTCAGGATATGGGCAGGCAAGATTCCACTGGAGATCAAGGTATTCAAAGTATGCATTTTGAAATCAAGACAGACTTGCAAAGTAGGCATAATGCCTTACTTGTTCTTTGGCTTTGCTTATATATTTCTAAATTTTAGTTTTGCTTTAGATAATTAATTAAGTATAGCTTAATAAAAGATAATGAGAAAGTGACATTGCCAATATTTTCTTCTTAAACGCAAAAAAAGCCTTTGACAAATTAGAATAAAATCCAGAGGTCCCTAAAAACTTTTAAATTTCCTTTATTAAATCATCCATCCTTTGAATTCAATGACTGGTTTTTGCAATGATCTGTGTAAAGTGTTTATGAAGACTGTAGGCTTTGAACTCCTGAATGCTTGAAGACCATTGTGATGCATGCTAATGCTTCTTTAGCAGCCATGAAAGCCATGCTGATCTTACTGTTGATATGGAGGGTTTATGACACAGTTTATCAGAACTGTGTCTAGCCAGATTTTGGGTTTAAACGTATGTGGGTATTATTATGCAAATTTATTTTCTTCATTGTGCTGGGGATAAATTGATCCCTTTATGGTAATCTCAGTTATCTGGTCAGATGAAGTTTTAAATCAAGAATGGGAAAAGCCTAAGAGTGGATTTGCTTGGCCTGTAGCTGCTGATTTTGTTGTCTGGCACCAGAGGTGGGCCACTGGTGCTGAAGAAGCCCCTGCAGAAGCAAGAAAAGGCTGTGAGGGAGTCTGTGGTCAACCTCAGAGTCATGCCACTGTCCTGCAGCATTTTCTTCTCAAGCAGGCATTCACTGTTTTCACTCCACAGAAAAAGCCAACAGCCTGGATTTAAGGGTCCCTTGGGCTGGACAGGTTTATAGACTGCTACCAGAGATCATCCTGTGCACATCAGAATGCAGAAGTCACTGTGACAGGAGGGAGAGGTACTGCTGCTGGGCTGCAGTGGTACTTCAGTCACAGCCACTGCCCTGTGACTATAGATTTGTTCCTGTATAAAACTATTACTCTATTAAATTGTTTAAAATGGACTAAGGAGTTCTCTGAGACATCAGCAGCCGTGTATTAAACGTCCTTGGAAGGGCAAAAATTGGATTTAGGCCTTTTTCTACAGATATTCTCCTTTTAATACGCAGGTTGTCTATGGAGGTCTACATTATTTCATATCATGCTTGCAGTACATCAAGTTAGCATCTGATTTAATTTAGTAATTCTAAAGTTCATTTTAGGAACAGTGTGTTGATGAAATTCATTGGCAAATTGTTGAGAAATACCACTGAACTTATTCCAGTCACTGCTTTTTCCAGTACTATTTCTTGTCTGAAAATCCTTCTCTAAGCCACACACTAAAGAATGGACTTCAGTATGACATCTGACATGTTAGCATTCAGAGTGCTGTCTCTAGCCACATATTTTAGGTGTCTATGTTAGGAATAGATGGGTGTGAATATTAAATTATTCTATTAATTTATTAGTCCTGATGACTAGCTGATTATTTTAATGATGTTTACTGTCCTAGTTGTGTGTTACTTGAAAGTGATTGGAAGCGAATTGCTGTCAAAAAGCCTTTGCAGCTGCAAAAAATTACACTTCTACTTTTATTGTATTCCCTTTACCCGAAATAGAATACACTATTTCTATCCCTCCACTCAATTCAGCCATCTGTCACTCACATATCTGCAGACAATTACAATGCATTTGCATCATATCCCAGCTGCCTCTGATAGACTTGTTTGGTAGTGCAGTGCATACAGGATAATCTCTAACTATCCATCTTGCACTGGAAACTGTTCTTTCATTGGTCACACTCTTTTTCAGCTAAATGTTCTCTGATGTTCCGGTCAAGATTCCAGCACGTCTTAATCTACGAAGAGTTTTGCGTGATCTCTGTTACACAGGGCTGCTAAAATGAACATATCACTAAGAGTTCCAATTTTTTTTGTTTTAAAAGTGAATTAGAAATAGTTTGGTTTGCTATGTAGAGCTTCTAACATCTCAGATCAATAATTTATTTTGTAATGAACATATTGTGTCAGTAACATAATAACAGACTGTAGAGGCCCAGATCTAAGCATGTTTTGTCTCAAACGCTCTGACTGTTGTGACAGGAAAGGTGTGATTGGAAGAGAGGGTCCAGCGCAGGTGGGGCATCGCTGCTCTGAGCCAACATCCTGCTCCACCTTGAGACTCCTGCTCAGTACCTGCCTCCCACCGCCCCCCAGCTCACTTCCTGGAGAAGGGCTGGGTGTGCATGCATGAACAAAACAGTGCCAAACATCTTGTTTACATAAGAAGTGTGCACAATTGTTGCTTTTAATACCAAGAGGCCTGTGGTAAATATCATAAAGAATGCTTTCTAAATGGCACTTATTTTTGATTTAGGGTCCCCTAAATTGTGATATTATTTCCTGGTCTGTTTTAATCATTGAGTGTCCACATATTTAGTATTCTTCTAAGTATGAAAACCAGGTCCATAAAGGACTATGCTGAAATAGGAAAAAGAACTATGGTCTGGAGACAGCAAAAGTCAGCTGTTTTCATCATGTAACCCAGAGTGAGTGGAATCATACAAAATTTTGTGCTTGTTACAATGTCTTTCCTTTCTGATTTTAGTGTCCAGATACAAAATAGAGCAATTATGAATTTATTAATCATGTGTTGGATTTCTTCTATAAAGCAACAAAAAAAATTACTCTTGACAGAGGACATGAGTGGAAAGGAAAGCTTATATTTCTCTTACAGAAATTCAGGTAATCAAAGGATTATTGGCCATTTTACTGTTTTATTCAGACATAGTATATCTAATATTAAAGATTAAATCAATTTGAATGTGAAACAAAACAGCGATTGAACGATTCCTTTTCAATAACATCATCCAAAGTCTTCAGCATTATTGATGCTCACGAGATGAGCAACACTAAGTCCATGGTTTGCCATATAGATGCAAGAGATTTCTGAGGTTTTGTTTCCTGCCAAGGGCAGAGAAAGAGAGAGAGTGGATTTTGTCAACTGCAGTGCTAACCCACTGAGAAGTTAGCATAGCTTTAAACCATGAGTCATTTTTGTGGTGTGATTTTTGACAGTTAGCTTTGTGCTGGAGAGAGATTCAGTTTTTAAGATCATTTCAGTAAAATTTCTAGAAACATGGCACACATTTCCCTCTATCTATCATTATTTTTCTTCATGTTTTAAGCTTGCTTTAAGCAATCCTTTTCATACCTAATGGTCTCTCTTTTTTTTTTTTAACCTTATGTTGTGCTACTGTGTTCCCCGAATAATTCTACACTGTTTGGTAATACTTTATTGGTAATATTTCCCATTATCCATGGCTCTGAAGTAATTTACTAATTACTTTACATTTTGTCTTGTGTGTATATATATAAACATCTTTTTATCACTAATTATTATGGCATATGATACAGTCAGTCTTTCAACTACTCCCTCATTTTCAGTATGGTTATCAAAAGATCAGTCTTTTAGTTCCCTTATGTGTGATTGGGTTAAACTGTGATGCTTTAGGAAGGCTTGAGTTTGCATGTACTTCATTGCTGCAAAATGGTCTGTTCAATTTGTCAAAAAGAACTTTAGCTTCCAGAGTGATGGGGTTTTTTTTGGTAGCAATGAGATTTACTAAATATTGCATGATTTTTATTTGTGATGACATTGAATTACGGCTTTAAAAATACTGTAGGTATTAGTGTGTGTTCTATACTTTCTTTTTTTTTTTTCCCCCCTAATTTAGACTGATTGTGTTTCTTTGATCCTTTTCCTTTCTAAAGGATAGTTCTTAACACTCTTGATTCAACTTCAGGCTATGAACTTCAGTGAAGTCAGTAAATAATGACTTTAGAGTCAGTTGAACTTAAATCACATGCAACGGTCTTTGTTGTCAGGAAACATATAAGTGAATTAGGGCAACATCCAATTAACACAGCCTTTTGCAGGTTTAATGAGCAATGATAAATTTAAATCCTTTTTTTGCACTTTCAAAGTATGTGGAGTTACAAGTAAAATTAGCTAATGAGAGATTGTTTTTCCATTGGTTCATAATAAATTATTTTAAATATATTTTGACTGAGATAGGAAGCATCATCTTTGAAGATACTGATAGGTTAGTTATTTGAATAGGTGTCTCATCATAAAATCCAATAAAAAATTAATTTCTACAGCATGTGCAGTTACATGATAAGATGAGTCATGTTTCATTATTTGGTTTTTGGGGGCTTAAATGTTTAGTTAATATAGCCTATACCGCTGATACGTGTGGCTTTCCTTGATTTCCAGTTGACATTACCTATTAATAACTCTGAGAAAGTGTTCCTGGTTTTGTAGCAGCAAAATAGATTCTGCAAAGCAGTTAATTATCCTTGTAATTAGCAAGTAATGCCTCTGCTTAACACATAATTTCTTCTCACACTAAAGGTAAGTAAGAGGCTTTGTGGTTTTTTTATTTTGGGTTTTTTGAGGCAGAAAAGTTTAAAGCTCTTCAAAAATAACTGCAGTTATGGAATAGAGTGCATTTGATTATTTTGGTTTCAGTTTGAGTAGACAAACTGTTTGTGACTGGAGTTTGATAGGATGCTTTTTGGTTTCCTTGAACTTTTCCAATCAACAGCAGCAGAACTACTTTTTATTGTTCTGTAAGTTGTCTTTCTGGTGAAAGCATTTCTGCTATGTGCTCCTTGTGTTTTCCTTGGGTCCTTCTGTAGAGCCAGTAATTTCTCACATTAAGATACACCAAATGTAGGAGCAGGTTATTCCATCTCATTATGACAAATAGAAAAAAATCTACTCACAGGACAGATTCAATCTTTATATACTCCCAGTGAATTCTATGGAGCCTAATTGCCTTATTGTTTAGTACAATTTTATTAGCTCTAGGTGTTATGTTTGTGACTTGCATTGATATAAATAATATCAGAGTTGAGGTCATTGGAGTTTCTAAGAATACCTCTGGGATGCTGAATTGAGGAATTTTTCACACATCAAATATCTTCCATCAAATAAAGAAACTGATACAAACATTTAAAAAAAAATGAAACCCAAACCACAAAGCAATTGTTTGCCTGAAACAGTGCTTCAGTTCACTGTGTCTTCTTTTGTAACAGAAGTTCACGTATAACATGTGTATGATGATTATATTTGTGCTTTTGATCATCCTTATGATTATGCTTCATAATTCTTTACATATTCCTCATGTATCTCAAGAGAATGGTGTGAAATGCAGTTGATTAAAGCTTGAAAACCACTGAATTTTTGTTTGAAGGATAGTGGCATGGAGAATATAATGAAGAATCACATAGTTGTTATTTCCATACTTGAATACTAATAGCTTTAACCAAATACAATCAAAAGATAACTGTCTTATCTTGGAGAATGAAAATGAAAATGAAAAGGAATGGTGGGTTTAGCCACTATAAAAGCCCCTAAAAACTGTTTTAAAACTCCTCATGAAAGATGTTTTCCACCGGTAGGAGAAGCTTGTGAGACCTTAATGGGATACTGGAGATCTACACTTTGAATGTAAGCTCATAAACAATGGCCTCTTGTTTCAAGGGGAATGCTTAGAAAGCATTCGTCAGCATGTGCTGGGAAAATTATTATTCCTCCACTCTGTATAATTATGTGATCATTATACTCTAGCCAGTTGTTTCCACTCTCCTCAATATCACTGATGTTCCTAGCGACGTACACATCAGTCATCTAGAAACTACAAAGCAGGATCCTTTCCTCCTAAAATATTGTAGGGCTTCTTTCAGTTCATTCCTTGTAAGTGGAGTTCTTCTCGACAAAAGTAAGCCCCCCAAATCCCATGAATTTACATAGTTACTGTTTTTAAATCTGAATTTTCGTGTGTTTAATGCCATTTGAAGGACCACCTACAAACCATTTATCATGGTTCCAGGGATTCTTATACTTCAAGGTTCAAAGTTCCCATTATTTTGATGGGAAACATTCCTTGCACACTCTAGCAGGTCTCTTATTTATTCTCTTAGTTATCTCCTGTATACAGCTGAAGTAGAGTAGAAAGAAAATAGGTGAAACTGAATTAATTTTTTTTTGCAATCCTATTTGAGAAAATGAAATATCTTTTTCTTCCCCTGAATTTCCTATGAAATGTTTCAACAAATAACTGATAGTCTTTGCTGTTAAGAGCTGTGAAACTAGTCTTGAAGAAGGAAGCATTTAGTTTATGCATACATATTTTGTTCATTGACATTTTGCTATAGAAAGTGCTTGAACTTCTTTAAATAAAGCTTTTCTTGTGTGTGATTATGATGTTTTTTAAAAAATGAATACATCAAAATACATCAAAGCCTGTTGTTTTCACCTGCAATAATCCAACAAAATAGTAATAGTGTTTCTTCTTCAAAATAGTTTGAGTTTCTTTTGTTCTCTTCCAATTTTAAATATATTTGTCACAAACGTTATATTTAAATTTTTTTTCTGTGAATTTTGGCATTCTGTTACATTCTTCCTATGCTAATACATACTTGACTGTTTACACAAATCCCTTAATTTTTATAGTTCTACACTTTTGCCAAAATTGTTTCTTCTATGATATGAGTTAGCTTAATTTCTTTGGGAAGAACAATAATGCTTCATATCCTTTTAAGGGAAAAGACCACTTTATTGTTATTGCTTTTTATTACTACATTTAATCCAAGATTTCAGACTAAAGCTCGTACTGTATCATTGATTGCAAAGCTAAAGGCTTTGTTGAAATCACTATCATTGAGTAGCTAAAAGCCTGATCCATGAATCACTTGGAGAATTAATACTTTGAATGGAGGATAAAAAAGCGCTGGGAATCCATGGAAAGACTGGCACTTGAGGAATACACTTGCAGTCACTTGGCTCAGTGAGGCAGCAGGCAGCTGGATGAAATGCAGACAGAGGATTCTGACTACTATTTTCACAATATGTCCCTAAAAAAAGTAAGCAATGGCAATGCTGTCTGAATAGGATGATTGTATGGTTGGTTGTGGTGATTTTAGGGGGTTAGAATGCATGAATGACCCTGGGGAGCTGCTGCAACAGGTTTATTTTATCAATACCTGAAAGTCTGCTTTGCCTTATCAATTAGTTTGAGCAGAACAGATGCGAAGAGTAAAGACAGGGAGAACTGGATAAGGATGATGCTCAATTAGTTCTCAGGGGTTTTTTTATTTCCCTTTGCCCGTTGTCACCTCATTTTTAACCTGCTTTGGTCGAAGCTGAGTGTATTTCGTCTAGCAATAGAGTGTTTTTCAACTTTGTAGGCTCACTTGGGAAAGGGGGAGCTAGTAGTGCATAACTCAGAAGTCCAGCCACAGACAGCTCAATTTGACTGCATTTGGGAATTTTCCTGTATCTTAACTCTTCTTTGTGTCTTAACTTAGAGTGAATGGCTTGAGAAAAGGAAGTATTTCCAGGCATATTTTATACTATGCACAATTTTAAAATTCATCTGTAAACCTCAGTAAAATTGAATTCCTTAAAAGAGTTGTTGCTGAAAATTTTAAAATATGGTGCTGTTTTCACATCTGCATGATGGCAATTCTGTGAGAAATATGACAACATTCAGTTTCACAGCAGTGATATTTAATAAGACTGTATTCAACTGATGTTTCCAGGAGAATTACAAATTGATCAAACCCTGCAAGCATCTTCTTTTTTTTTCTAGTTATTTCATGATCACATTGAATAGCCTGATCTCTCCACTTGTCCATCTCTAAATGGCAGAGGCTGGATAGGGCTCTGTTCCCTGCCCAAGCACAATTTTCATCATAGAAAGTAAGGCTTCAGTGCTCTTGAGCTTCATGAAAGATAGTGCTTCAGTCTATAATCCTTTTATCTGATGAGCTTTAGGAGGTTACTGGGTTTTCTGCTTTATAAGGTCCTATTAGATAGATAATAAACCTTGCCCTGCAACTGACCAGCAAAATTATAGACCAATAATACCCTAAAATCTCCAGTCAGACAAATTTCAGACACTTTTTTCCTGAAGATTAAAGACTGACTGTAATCTGAGTCCAAATTAGATGATGGGTGTGTAATAGCTGTTGATAGCTGAGCAGCAGCTATTTATGCTACACCTGACAAACTTTTTATTTCTAATATTGGCTTTTTAACTTCTCTTTCATTCCTTTATATTTTTGTACAAGGTATAAACAACCCAAATACTACATCTTTATAAAACCTTCCTTTCAGAAGAGCATTCATAGCCAAAAAAAAGGAGATGACTGGGAAAATGCAAATCCTTCCTTCTCATTGTCTTTTAGTCCTTCTTAGCTGAAACAAGTCTTGGTAAGAATCCCTTCCCTATGATATTTTTATGCTGGCCTTATGTGAGGTAGTAAATTTGTAAGTTTGGAACTTGCATATGAAGCTGTTGCTCTCAACAATCACATGTGCTCAAAAGGAAGTGGGATGTAAGCCATTTCTGTGCAAATAGGGAAATACATTAACTGATTTATCAAGAGATAATTTGAAATATTTATTTAAAAGAAGTCATGAATGAATGTGAATGTGACAGCTGTTGAAATTTTTGTACCATATACATATTGTAATTGTGGATTAAAAAACCCCAAACACCAAACCCAAAAAACTCACCAAAACTTTCATAAAACCTTGCACAGCTTGAGGTCTTTTTCTATAAATATCCCTGGAGGTTTGTTGGGTGATCTTTTTTCACATGTAATTTTCCAAGGTTATTGTGTATGCTTCAGAAGCAGTAGGATTTGTACATAGTGAGGGCATCTTTTTAGAGATGAAATACAAAAACTCAACTTCCCAGGCTATTTGCTTTTTTGGTTACTGAAAAATTAAGCTAGAAAGTACAAACTATATGCATTTAAGTCAGAATTATATATATCTAAAATGCATGGGTAGTCTAGGAGTGTGTATATTGGAATTTATTGGAGTGTAAATATTTTATCCTTGGTGCTTCTATTAACTATGACTGTTCAAACTCCTGGCAAAATTACAAGATTGGACTCTGGTTATATCATGTAAATTATAAACACCGGATTGTTTGAATTTAACCTTTCTTGTTGACTTTCATCTTATTTTGAACACTGGGAAATTTAACTAAAGCTAAATGCCTGGAGATCATAATATTTTTAGATCCCCATCATCTTGCCAAGTAAGAGAGTTTTGAATGACCTTCTGAAGAACACATGAGAAAATTGCCTACTGTAGATAACACAGTAACTGTGACCAAGGACAGAAAGGACATATAATTCTTTACAGTGAACTTTTTACTGGCTAGTGGCAATCCATTACTGGCAGTTTGAGGCTGAAATGAATATCAGACAGTTTCAGCAAAAATTCCATCTTTCACATCTAAGGAAACCACGCACCTTTTGATTAGTACTGCATCAGGCTGTTCACCAGAGATTCAAACGCTTGCAAACAAGTCTCTTTAGATAAGGACGAGTGAACTGGCCTTTTTGACGGTTCAGTTCAGCCTGCAGTTCAAGTAATTCATTTTATTTTGGAACAGAAACAGTTTCCTGGAGTCTTTTAATAGAAGATAGAATCCCATCTGTACCCTTTTCGTTTCCTTTTTATATTATTTCATCTCAGCTAACTCAGCCTGTTTGGACTAAAAACTTATCTTTTATCTGTATGAAGGCACTGCTGTGTTTACTGGGCAACTTGTTCATATGTTTCTACTAACATTTATTACAGTATGTAGCATAAAAAAAAAATAATATTGGGACATGACCAAGGTGAATCCAAATAAACACCTCTAAGTCACTGGGGGTGATCAATAGGATCAATTCCGTGTTTTTCACAAAAGCTTCATACATTTTATTTTTAACTTCTCTACAGGCTGGTCCTTAAGAAGCAGTTTAGTGAAAAAACTTTGCATTTCAACTCTGCTGTCACATTTTGACCAATGTTTCTGCCAGTAACTTATGACTTGGTGGGAAACAGAGTATTTGGAAGGAATTTTCAGAAATCCACTAAAAAATAGCTCAATCCCCCTTGACAAACCTTGAATGAGAGATAAGCTTTGAGAAGCCTGTCCAACCTGAAGTATTCTGAAGGAAAGGTTGTGAAATATTTCATAGCTATATGCAACAGATAAGACATTGTGCAGCACAATCCATGATATAGAAATACAATTATCAAGAGGCGTTGTAATCAAGTCACATATTAAAATGATCAATATTTATGTGCTAGATAAAATTCAAATGAGAAAAGTTAGACAATCTATCTCAGCAAGGTCTGGAGTATTATTATAGCTATTCATCTTAGTTCATGTGTTAGAAAGCAAAGTTATAATTCCTTGAAAATACCCTTTTTTTGTATGAGTAAGGTTGGTTTATTTGGTTTCTTTAAATTGATAGAATTTCATCATCTTTTGTCTACTATGCCTACTCCTGGGGGGCAGTCAGGAGAGAAATATAAATCTCTAATCTTAGTCTTTTTCTCTGGAATACATTATCTAAGCATGAGCAACTATGGAATGGCATCTTAGCAATGTTAAGTCTGCTTTTATTTTCACTGCTTGTCACTTTGACTGATGGAATCAGGAAAATATGTATTTTAATCTAAAGACAACACCGACTAGGAAGAGATTTGGAGCCTCTGTCTGCCATGTTTTGTCAGCAAAAGTTTTAGAAGTGGCAAGTGTTCACAGTTAATTACCACAGACAAGAGCTTCAGCAAAAATATGCTTTAATTTATTAATAGTCTTTCTGTAAAAATATGATTTACCAAAGAACACCTTTTAGTTGCTTACAGGTTACACAAACCTACAGATAGAGTGGTGTACCAGGAGTCTTTGGGGTCTTATTCTTTTGCCATACTGTTGCATACTATTAGCAAAAGTGGTTTAAAAAACTTTTCTAATGTAAGCACAATTTTAGGAGAAAGATCATCTCAGGTATCAGCTGACATTACTCCATATGCAATTATAATTGAGTACTAAAATAGATAAAGCAACATGTAACTTTTCAAATGTGGGTACACATAAGGGGGAAAAATTGCTAGTACATAATTATCAGTTTGCCACAAAAATTACTTTGTGGACAACAGAAGCATGGGAAATATTCTGCTCTGTTTCATTCTTATTATAAGGTATTGGTTTAATGTAAATCCCGAAGTACATTCATCCTTCTAATAATGCATAAAGCACAGCAACATGAGCACGTATTTCTTTTTACAATCTCTGGTGTAAGTCATTGCAGTCTGTTCTTTAAGGTCCACTTATATTTGATAAATTATTTTTTAGAGTGTATTTATGTCTTGGTGATCAGTCAGGGAGATCCAGTAGTAGTTTTCAGATCATCAGCTTTGGAAAATGGTGCCATCCTATTTTCATTCTTTTGACAAATGCTAAAATCAACTTAACACATTGCTGTTGTCATGGATGGATAAGTAACTCTAATTTCTTCTGTCTGAATATTTTTTTCTTTGTATCCCAGGTGCAACAGAAGGTGGACTTCACATTTGGAAAAACTACCTTTGCTGCTGAACTCCAAAGGGTACTGAATTAACACTACCAGTTTATCAGTCACAGTATTTTGTTTTTCAGACAGAAGCTTTTTCTCCGTATTTAATTTTTATGTGAATAAAGTTGGTAGCTGTTTAAGAAATCTCAAGTTTTCATTCCTTTGACATCCTTCAAATAAATATGTTATCAAAACACAAGTAACAGAAGGATGAATCTGTAAATATTATAATTGGATTCCACAATTTGCATATCTAGCAAATTATGACACACTACAAGGATCTCATCCAAAAGATACGAGTTCTGATTTGTCCAGATCAAAGCTTCTAATGGTCTCTGTAGGAACAAAACTCAGTTGATGGAAATTTTTTTGCAATGTACAGATTCCTCAGTTTTGTTGTCTCTTTTTATATTGTGATGCTTCCCCTTCCCATTTTTTCTGCTTCCTTTGGCAGATTTGATTTCCTTTCTAATGAACTTTCTTTCCTTCTTTAACTGTGTATTTATTTTTCTGCACTACAGATGTGCTATCCAACTCTCATATTTCCAATAGTGTCCTTTTCCTTTCCTTAGCTCTGATGGAAGAGCTGTCAAGTTTCACACACTCTGCACACCTTTGCCAACACTGTCACACCTTGCCCCAGCTCTCATACCCAGCTGGAGTATTGTAGTTCCTTTTTCTCTTGATGGCCAGACAACTTTCCTCTATTTCTGTTGCTGAGGCACTGCCAGAGCATGGTAGAGAAAGGGATTTATAATTTTAGCTAGCTCCATTTCAAATGCTCAAGAAATAAAGAAGAAACTCTAAGAAACATGGAAACATGTTATGAAGCCAGCCTAAATTCTTTTGTGCTTGGGTATACAATGAAATACTAGTAATAAAACCAAGAAGCCTTGAGAGAAATCCTTTAAAACGTAATAGAAAATAACAGTTTGAGAAACCTGGGATGCTTGTGATGCTCTGTCTCTCCCACCCCTTTACTGAAGTAAATTGTTGTTTTGTGTCTAAAATTTGATACGTGATTTTCTAGTGAGTGAGAAACAGTTTGTGGATCTTTTTGGGGCAGTACTTGATTGTGGAGGCTTGATTCATTCCCTATTTATTGGTTTCTGAATCACTCTGTGTACTTTGATGGTGGTTATATTTTGGGACTCTCTAATGAGTAGCTTATTGTTTCTTACAGGTTTCAGAGGAAGACTATAAAATCTCCTGGAGTTTATCTCTGTATTCCATAGGAGTTGTCTATAAGAGAGCCTAAAAGTGTACTGGATGCATCTCATGGCACTAACCTTCTTCACATCCTATTCATGTCTTTATATACGTAGCTGTGTGTGCATGTGAGAGTATGAGAGAGAATTAATGGTGGGAATAAAGTAGAAACTCCTTTTCAAATAGCAAGGTATAAATAATTGGTTATAATTATGTAGGATAAAAAATGAAAGCCAGATGATGGAAAGATGACAACCAGAAAAATGGCTTCTAGCAAAATCAGAAAGGTTAATAAACACTTCTATAGGCTAAATAACATGGAAAAAGAAGAGATTTTGTTTATTTTTTAGCAAAACATGATATTTATTGGGGTAAAATGCAAATATAAGATTAACAGATCTTTATTATTAATTGATCTTACTTAAAGAGGATATGGCTTGTAGGTATTACTGGCACTATTAATCACAGAATCACAGAATAAGCTGAGTTGCAAGACACCCACAAGGATCCTCATGTCCAACTCCCAGCCCTGCACAGCACCATCCCCTAGAGTCACACCATGTGCCTGAGAGCATTGTCCAAACTCTCCTTGAACTCTGTCAGGCTTGGTGCTGTGACCACTTCCCTGGGGAGCCTGTTCCAGTGCCCAGCCACCCTCTAGGTGGAGGATCTTGTTCTAATATCCAACCTAAACCTGCCCTGACATAACTTCAGGCCATTCCCTTTGATTCTGTCACTGGTCACCACAGAGAAAAGATCAGTGCCTGCCCCTCTGCCTTCTATAGACTCTCAGTTGTAGACTTGAGACTAGAGGTCTCCCCTCAGCCTCCTCTTCTCCAGGCTGAACAGACCAAGTGACCTCAGCCACTCCTCATACAATTTCCCCTCGAGGCCCTTCACCATCTTTGTTGCCTTCCTTTGGATCTTCTCTAACAGTTTAATAACATAATTCTTATGTTGTGGCACCCAAACCTGCACACAGGATTTGAGGTGAGGTGGCCCCAGTGCAGAGCAGAGCGGGACAATCCCCTCCCTTGCCCAGCTGCTGATGCTGTGCCTGGTGCACCCCAGGACACTGTTGGCTCTCCAATGTCACGTTGGTGGCCTGAGGTAGAACCCTTGCCTGTATTTCTGTCCAGGGAGTCTTAGCTACTCTAATGAATCAATGTTGATTTACATTTAAAGCTAGTTAAGAGAAAGAAAGATGTGATAACTTCTGAATTGGAAAGTGTATGAAATATAAGCATTCATTGATAACTGGGATGTGGAAAAACTTAGGAAATGAATAAGGGGTGGAAGACTGAAAAATATGCATCTATATTCTGGCTGATCTGAATAAAAAGAAAAGTATTTTTGAAGAAAGAAGCCAGCTCAAAGTTCAAAGGCTCAGTGGGATTTTATCATCAGAAAAATAGGCAGAAAATTGTAAAATATTAAATCTTGCTTTTAGCATCTCAGACTCCTGAGAAACTCATTTGTCTTCTTTAATAGCTTTCAAATGCCTTGGACTTTTATTGAGTGACACAAGTATTAATCAAATTAGAACATCTAACTGTATAGCCTTTATTCACTGTATCTCATCCTATTCATCATAATCTATCCATATAGATTCTTCAAAACAAGAAAAAATGTCCATGAAAGAAAGTTTCTAGTAAAAACCCTGACAATCTAATAGACATATCAAATATGTGTTATTCATTGAAAGGACTGCAAGCTCAAATTCAAGTTCTGAGTTGAGAGGATTATGTCTACTGAGAATTGCATTTCTCCCCTCATGTCTATGTTTCTTGGTGTCCTTACTGGCTTCACTAATCCTTTGATTCATAAAGACAGAAATTTCCTCTAGGGTTCAAGTGACATGTGATTGACTAGAACATTCCCTGTTCATCCCAGCAGGGTATGATGCAGAATAAGATAGTCTAGAGTACTATAATTGATTGTCTTACAAGAGAAGCTTTCCTCTTCCTTTAAAAGAGCAGTAATATAATCAGGGAGAAAAATTATGTTGGAGTTCAAACATTTAGCATCATTTTGAGCCCTTGCAACTTTCAAAATCATATTTCAGTTTTCTCAAGACAATTATTTTTATAGTGATATCACTGTCTAAAAATTAATTTAATAAAAATAAAGAAAGCCATGTGCATATTCTATAGTCCACTTTGTCAAAATTCAAGCTCTGTAAATGATTTTTGTTATGCCATGTATTCAAACTTTATACTTTGCTTTTATCTTTCGTTTTATTCATAATTACCCATAATTCTCTTCAGTCTATGCTGTGTATTTTTCACCCTACTACCTTCAGTCTCTCAGTTCTGGAGTTAATTTTTTTTGGTATTTGTTTCCTTAAGGTGATTGAATTAAATAAAATACATTATTCATCACCTCATAATATGAGGTGTTATCTCCAGGACCCTGATGCCATAAATGAATTTCCTACTGCAAATGTCACATAGGTAATTTTTCAGTACCCTCACTTCCAGCAAAAGTCTGGGTGTGCAAATACACAGCTCCAGCTAAAAGAAGAGAAGTAATTAATCTGCAAATCAAAAGACAGTGCCACACAGTTAGAATCAAAGGCATTTTGCTGTAACATATTCTGAAGGTATCGGTTTAATTCCTTAATTCCTTCCTGATCTTGTTTTCAGCTAAATTTTTTTAAGAAACTTCTGGGCTTTCTTTTAAGGTTTCTGTGAATTTTTCCTCAATTCTTTTCTTGCAGTGAAACAGTTATGGCTACAACATGGTCAGGGCTTGTAACTATGGGCTTTAGATCCAGGTCCATCAGAAAAGGAGCAAGCCGGACAGACCTGGCTGGCTGGGACAAAGTGAGATTAGAGTAATGGACCAAGAGATATTTCAGGGGTTGTCAGTGAATTGTCCCAAAGCAAAAGCAGTGATATCTTGCTCTTGGAATGTGCTTGCTTAGTCTAATCCTTTATTTAGTGGAGCTACCCTATTTCTGAAAGGTGCTGCAGCTGATATGACAGCCCCAACAATGGCACTGACCCGAGGGCTTTGTTTGCTTTGTTTAGAAAGTGTAGACAACCTGTCATGTGAAGCAAAATAAATACCCCATGAGGACCCGTTTCTAAGTTGAAGGAGAATTTAAAATATTGCATAATCATTGAAACATTCAAAATTACTGATCCATAAGGTGAAGAGAAGTATCTAAAAATTACTTGTGCTGTAGTATTCCATTATATGTATTAAAGTAGTGAAACTTAATAGTTTATTGCATTTCAAATGTGGTAATTTTTTTTTTTGTGAGGAATTGTATGAATTCATGGTTATGCATTAATTTACCATCTGTATACTGGGACTCATGGTCCCTCATAAAACTTTAACTTTTCTCCACCTTTTTTCTCAAGAACAAGTTCTTCTAATTCTTTTCTATGATAACTGGTTAATAAGCATTTAGATCTTTTGTCAGTACAATGATGAGCGAAACACAAGTGGCTGAGTTCAAAATATTGCATGAAATTGTTTTCTGTGTGTTTTCAGTACTGCAACTTGTTTGACAATAGCTCTGTCTGTCCTTTGCAGTTATTCTGCTGGACTTGCTTCTCCTCTTCAATTCCATTTTTTGCTTCTGCTAGCAGCTTGCAAGTGTCTGTCCTTCATAGGCAGCGTTTGCTGTTCAGGTGTGTTCTGCTTTTTACTACTGCTTTATATTTAAATAACACAAATATATGTTGAGCACACAAATAAAGCAGTAATTTCTTCTAGCAAGGCAACAATGGCAGTCATTGTCAAGGAAAGTTTTGGAGCATCACAAGCAATGCTAAAACCGTGCTATAAAGTATTGTTATAGGGTATTTCAGATTAATGAAAATTAATCTGTATGCAAATGCTTACAGCGATAACTCTAAGTGCAAAGTGCAAATAAAGCTTTCAGTCTGATTTATAAACTCCTTTTCCTTTGTTTTGTGCCACCCTTGCACAAAATGGGCACAATATGGACTGCAGGATCATGCAGTTGGGAACCATATGAATGACTGAACTGGCTTTCACTTTTTGCCTGACTGCCAGGTTTGAAAGTGGACACAACAATCAGAGATATCCCATATCTGTGACAACATCTGCCCATCTTCTCAGCAGGGCAAGTCTAGTCTCTCTACACTGCTTTATCCCACCTACTGGCAGTGCAAAAGATGTGAATCAGGAGCAACTTCCTCCAGAACTGCAGCAAAGGAGATCTTGAGCCTGAAGGCAACTTTTGCTTTAAGATATTGGTGTAATGTTCGCCTTCTATATAATGGTTTTCATAAAATAATCATGCTTTGAGATCTTTGGCACATTATATGACTAATGAGGAAAAAGGTAAGAAAATTTTAGTAATGATATTAAACCTTAAAAAATCATGAGACAACTTAGCTCCATGCTGGCATTTTATAGCGTATCAAATGCATGCCTGGAAGTCAGTGAAGTTGCACTGACAGTTGATTTTTGGCTTGGCATTTTACTATTGAAAGAAGCGATGAGTGTGTTCACTTCCTTAAACTCTGTAAGGTTATTGTTAGTCAGTTAAACTTTGAAATGCTGTAAGATAAGAGATTATTTGTGCCAAAATGGAGTGCTCTGCAAGATTATAACTGTGCTTTAAACTGCAAAGGTAGGAAACTCTCAGGAGACAGTTCTATATCTATTCTGTTCACTCCATCAAGTACAGTACTTTAAATTTTCAAGATTAGCAGTCTTCACCTACAAACTACTGAAGGACAGGAAACTTTTACAGATTTCTTTTCCAGTGTGTGTGACAGCATCAATGCATTTGTCACTCTCAGCACTAGTTTCTTCCTGAAACATTTTGACAGAATTGGGAAGCATTAAAATAATTTTTACCTCAACATTAAAAAAAGTCTAGTAACAACTTGGTATTTTTCCACTTTATTCAAAGTATGAGTGACAATATCTGCAGTACATTTTCAGGTCACACGTGCATTGTGAATCTGAAAGACATCACTGGAGTTCTGCGAAGATGCTGAAGGTTGAGGCACACGGACTTGATCATTGTAAGTTAAACTCTACATTTGGATTGCTGCCACTGAAGTTGTTAGATGTTCCTGGGATAATGGTTTTGCTCCAGACCTAAATAAAGCAAAATGAAGTGGCAATCCAACCTGATCCATTTGTCATCTTTGGAAAAGTGTATGTGCATCATTTTCGAGTAAAACCTGATGGACAGGTGTATGTTGTCATTGTTACTGCAGGGCAGTTAATTACTATTATCTATAAATCTTAAATTAAGTCAGTAGCATTTGAATTTGCATGTATCTTCCCTACTATGTGTCTGTTTCCTTTTGGACTTTTTTTATCCCTTGTGGTTTGCCTAAAAAAACCATTTCAGGGATCAGTTAGCACCCACTTGTTTGCCTAGTAGATTGCTGCTGTGTATGGGCTGCAATAATAAGCTGTACAAGATCCAAAACTTCAGAGAAAGAACTTTTAGGAAGAGCAAGGAGTTTTCAATGGAAGAGAGAATTTTATACCTTGTTAAAAAACCTTGTTATGTGAGAGCAGTGACTTTTAGTATAACAGAGCAACATTTATATACTTGTGGAAGACAAAACCCCAACCCCCAAATGCACCTTTCATTAGTGAGTGGGAGGGTGACCATAGTCTTTTCTATGCAGCAAGAGAATAAAATGAGTTTAAGATAAAAGATACTGTCTAAACAGTTGTCAGATACCCTGAGTACAGACAAGGGTGGATTACTCTGATTTAGAGACACTCTTGTAGATCTTGTCATATGAACATGGAAAAGAGATGCATACCGAGCTGGTTGCTCCTGGAATCAGCAGGGCATGGATAAATTACTTCAGAGGCTCTGATCAGTGCTGCTTTGAAGAGCTGTGACAATCTAACATCCACGGCCCCTTGCAACTGCTGCACTCCCCATAACCTTATGCTAAGATGATTTAAAGTCTGTTTCATCTGCAAGAGAAAGACATTTAAATTACATTTCTTGAACAGTTTAATGTAGGCCTAATTTTTTAACAAAGAGAAGAATTTATTGTGAGTTAGTATGTCCCTAGTTTTGCTCACAATATCTGTTTTCAGAAAGGTGTTACTGTATGTACTTAAGAGGTTAAATACAGAACTGATTTAGGATTACTGCTTTACTTCTAATTCATTCATCAGATTGAAAAAGGCAGAACATACTTTTCTACTGAATAAATTGCAGATTGTATATGCTGGGATTATTTTTAACAAATTAAGATCAAGTTCGAAAAAGTTTGAAAATTAGGTGAATGAAAAAAAATATTAAAGGAATGTTTGCCTTTTAAAAGGAAGTCAGAGAAAATGCAAATTTCATAAAATATTTCTGCAGTTGCAGTTGAAAGAAATATTGTAAAATTAGACTTCCACAACCAAATAAAGAATAAAGGTTTGATAAGATATAATAAAACTAAACTGAAAGGACAGTAATTTGTTTAGGCTTATTCCATGTAATCTTTGTAATAGAAGATTAAAAGGGAAAATGAAGAATAAAGTAGCATGTGAACTCATATTTGTGTCAGTGTGAGTAAAGTTCAAGATAAAGTACTGCTTTCAAAGTTCTGTGGAGCTAAAAGCTTCTGAAATGCAATGAATTGAAATGTTGCTCCATTTTTTTTTTCTTTTCCCATTATTACAAACAGCAGTCTAAAACTTCAAATACCCTAGTCCCTTATGCTCAATCTGTTATTTATTTGTTTTTTCTCATTCAAGCCAGGTTATAAAGTTTTATTGCCATATTTGCTTATTTGGTTGTTAAATCTCAGTTTCAAAAACATGAAGTGACACAAAGCAAATTTGGAAAGATGGTGAATGTTCTCCATTTTCCATGATGTCAATATGTATTGCAAATTAAGAGCCGTGCTTTTTGTGGCATGTCCCCATAAGTAAGCAAAATGTAATACACTACCCTATAGAACAAAACCTTTTGAAACTGGCAAACAACAGACATAATTTCTTGGTCAGTGTTTAGGGGTGGCTTTTGTTGTTGTTGTTGGGTTTTTTTTGGTTTTTTT
>VZTH01017909.1:324472-367650 GCA_013397815.1 Aleadryas rufinucha
TTTTTTTTTTTTTTTTTTCTGAAGGAAATTGTTGGTTTCTATTCAGTTTGCACTGTGACCCTTCTCCTGGGTAAAACCTTTGAGGAAGAGGAAGCTGGATCGTGTAGTGGGCTGGGTACCAGAAGCAGCATAGCTGACCTAGCACATTAGGTGAACCTGCACCGTGTCATGGTCTCCTGGCTTCTACAACCATCTTACTTGAGATGAATGACATGTTCTAGCAAAAGGGACTTTGGTTTGTGACGACTCCTGTCACTGACTGGCAACACTGATACCTGAGTAACTGACAGCATACAATCCATCCAGAAACTTGAGACAGAGATTCATAGTACAGAATGAAAGAGCAGCGCTTTTCCGCTCTCACACTCGTTGAGCAAGTAGACACAAAGTAAGAGCTATTCTGGCTGTCCGCATTTTCTAAAATATCTGAACATTCTAGTATGATTATGGAATTCACTGAATAATTAACCAATCAATCAAATAGTTGCAGGGACATGAAAGGTCAGTTTATTTCCCATCTGTCTCCTTCCCCTTTAGCTGAATAGTACTCTAGCAAGTGGCCTGACTGTCCTGCTCCTTAGGCTTATAGGACTGGTAGGAAAAGGCAATGACTGCTCACCTTCATCTCCCCATTCTGTACTCTACCCCTCAATCTGAGAAGAGCCCTACTAGTGGACAGGTTGCTATGAAGAGATCATTTAATTTCCCAGGCTTTAACTTCCCACACTTTTGCACCAATGTGTTATAGTTACTATTCTGGTACTGAAGTAAGAGACTTCATGAGGGTCATCGCTGAACTTCAGTATTATTCTTTTAATTGCTGGCCCTCTCTCAGTTTATATTAATCACGTTAATAACACATTATTTCCAGTAGCTTGGGTCAACTGCACTTTTATTGCTATGTGCCCTGCTTAGTTATCTTTATTAATAATCTCTCGTATTAGATGTACTCCTCATTTTTCCTTCTTTATTTATACTATTTTGTAGTTTTGGATGATCAGCTCTTCTGCAACTGCACTTAGCAATCCATTTCTCAGTATCTGAAACTGTGGTGCTTTGGACAGTCAGGCAACATGGAAACTTTTGCTGTTAGCTTTCCTGGTTATCAGTGGAGCCATTTTGAATTTCTGAATGGGAGGGCTGGTTCCACTGTGTCTGTTTTCCCAAACTGTATGAAAACCTGTAGTTTCTTTAGTATAGTTTCGTAGTATTCTTTCCTTCTTCTTTGGATTTAGTGGCCTTATTATAAAAGATAGCCCTTGGGTTTAGTGCCTCAAAAATACCCAAGTCATTACAGACCCGATAGTTTTCAAGAGAAAACTTCTTGTAATAAAAATTCTTTGCTCAGTATTATTTTTGAAATTATGTCTTTGTCTTTAGGACTAGCAAAACTGAAGGGATTAAGCAGGGCCATTCCTTGGCATTCCAGGCAGGAAAAACAGATGGAGTGTGTTTTTAAAAAAGATTGTTTTAGAACATATACCCTGACAGAATAGCTTTTTTTTTTATAGAATTACAAATATTTAATGCATTGGGTTTGCATATAATCACCTTATCTCCTAAATAGAATAGATTTTCATATTATTAAGAATTCATAATCATTAAAGTAAATGTAGCATATAAAATTACTTCCCACCAACTGAGGTGGGTGGCAGACACAGCGGGGTGAAGTTTGTTACCTCAAAACTTGAAATCTCCCTCAGGGATCTAGTGGGGGAGTAACACACCAACAATCAAACTGAACAATAGCAGAAGTATTGTGCATCTTTCACATAAACACGCTTAGATAGAGAGGAAGTAATTGAAGTGCTGAAGTTTTTGTAGCAATATTCGAACATTTTTTATTTTATTTTTTATTAATCAGCATAACTTTAATGATTGGAGTATAAAGAAGAATTCACTGCCTATAGATTTCAGTGGCAGTTTTCCCCAGGGTATAATTAGTAGTGTTGGGAGATATTTTTTGCTTCATTTCAAATATACAAAGCCTGGCCCTACTTCTACTTAAGTCAATGGCATGATTTTCATTAACTCTCTCCTGTGATAGCCCAGGTAAGCTCAGAATGAAAGAAATTATTTCCAAGGTGCTTTATTTAAAGAAATGGCTTTAGCTGAGACAAAAAAAGCCTGACATCAGCTGTAAAACAATTTAATACACATAAACTAATTTATTTCTCTCCATATGATAGATGTCCCTCAACATGGGAGGGACATGGAATGTGGAACATGGAATAATCAGTGTAACAACTGGAGGACTTAGACATGCAGTACTGTGTTAGTAAAGGGCTTTATGATGAGAAATGAGAGAAAATTGTCTGGAATATCTTTTGAGAAACAAAGAAGTATATGAAATATATAGTGCCCCAGAAGGCATACTGGAAGAAATTTATTGCCAACGGGAATTACTTGAAAGAAAATCTTTGGACTAATATTGTGATTGATCAGCATAGTACACTCCTTAAAATAATTTTTGTGTAAATATAATTATTGGAGCATAGGAAACATTTTATTTTTTAGTAAGCCTTGTCAACAGAACTTAACACCTCAGGCAAATTTATCTGTAACTTATTCAGATCTGGGCTTGAATTTTGCAGTTTATAGAGAGAAATGGTAGTCTTTCTAGTCTTTCCCTCTTAATCAGGAGGGGTTTAATCACTGTTTACTAGACTTCATTCAACACTGACAATCTAGTCTCTTAAAATTCTATTTCTTCTCTAGCTCCTGTTTTGAAGTAGCCATAAATATTCTTGTTCTGACTACTCAGTCTTGATCATATGTTGAATGACGCCCAAGTTTCATCAGAAATTTTAATGTCAGGGGACCTGAGTACTCTGAAAAATTCTCAAGTATCCTGTAAAACAGCAACCGTTTCAAGGTATTTATAAAGCCGCATAAAGCAGCACTGCCTATTACAACAGCACAAACAATGACAAAACTTTAGAAATACAGACCATGTGAAGGCTGGCAAAGTATTCTCACAAGTGACTGTAGAGTTTTCATAACTCGATATAAAGCCAAACAACTCAAAACATACCAGAACATTAGCAGAAATTTAAAACACAAAGCAAACATAAAGACTCAGATCCAAAACCTAACCTAAATCTAAACATTATATTTCTTTGCAAGTCCATTGAAGCTTGTTATTTTCCTCCAACAACCAAGTGAATTTAACGTGTGTGAAAGCAGCTTGGGAGTGACTGTATTTATTGCATGTCTGAGAATATATTATTTTAGAATTAATTGTCTGGCTGCATATCACATTAAAAAAAAAGTCCTAGGATTTAGTTTGGAAGGGTTTGGACAGCAAATACTTAATACTTATGTGTAAATAGCAGGTTTAAAGAGCTGTTTTAGAGTAGCTCATAGAATCCTAGGCCACAGAATTGTTTAGGTTGGAAAAGACCTTTAGGACCATTGATTTCAGCCATTAACTAAGCACTGCCAAATCCACCACTAAACTAGAGGGTGACTCAATTACTTTCAGGAGAATGTTGTGGGAAACAGCATCAAAGGTTTTACCAAAGCCCAGGTAGACAACATTCACAGCCTTTCCTTCATCCACTAAGTGAGTGACCTTGTCACAGACAGGGATCAGGTTGATCAAGCAGGACCTGCCTTCCATAAACCCCTGCTATCTGGACCTGACCTCCTGGTTATCCTGGACATATTATGTGATGGCATCAAGATGATCTGCTTTCCCAACACTGAGGTCAGGTTGACAGGATTATACTTTCTCAGCTTCTTCCAACATTTCTTGTAGATGGGCAACATTTGCAAAGTTTTAGTTGATCAGGACCTCCCTGATTAGCCAGCACTGCTGGTAAATAATGGAAAGTGGCTCGGTGAGCACTTCTGCCAGCTCCCTCAGCACCCCTGGATGGATCCCATTTGGCCCTATGGACCTGTGTGTGTCTGAGTGGTGTAGCAGGTTGCTGATCACTTCCCTTTGGATTATGAGGGTTTCATTCTGCTCTCGTCCCTCTCTTTCAGCTCAAGGGGCTGTGTATCCTTGGAACAACTGGTCTTTCTATTAAAGACTGAGGCAAAAAAGGCATTAAGTACCTCAGCCTTTTCCTCATTCCCTTGTCACTCTTTCCCCCTATCCTTTTCCTCTTTTTGTAGCTGATGTATTTATAGAAAAACTTTTTCATTGCCTTTTACTGCGATCACCAGATTAAGTTCTAGCTGGACTTTGGCCCTTCTAATTTTCTCTTTACGTAACCTCACAACACATTGTAGTCCTGACTGTCCTGTGTTTTCTCCCAAAGTTTGTAAACGCCCCTTTTTTCCCCGAGTTCCAAAGCTCTCTGTTCAACCAGTATGGTCGTCTTCTCTGACAACTGTTATTTTAGCTCATGGGAACAGCCTGCTCCTGAGCCTTTCAGATGTATGTATTCATGCAAACTCATTTTCTTTAACATTACTCATATAATACACTTCTAACTGTTTAAATAAGAGTGGCCTGATGTCCAGACTTGTTGATTTCTCACTGTTACTTTTGGTGGGTGATCAGTAGTTTCATTACAGGGTCTTCAGTAGGCACAGTCTTGTCTGAAAAGGTTGGCCACTCTGTAAAGTGTTTCTTTCTGTGTGTATAGCATCAGATCCTTAAATGTGGTAAATAAACCTTACTTTTTAAAGTTCACTATGGTGATTTACTTATGCTGCAAATCTGGTATATAAAAGTGTATCTTATTTGTTTTTTTTTGACTAGAAATTTGTCTTTGTATCTGGGATTGCCCATTTCTTTGTGGGCTTCAGCGTGTAAGGAAAGATTTTGGTTTGCTGTTGTTATGGTATCACTAAATGTTCTTTTGCTGAAGCTGATTTCTGTTGAAAGTAATTGAAGAGTTTTGAAGGTTTTTTGTGCGTGTGAAAAGCAGTAAGATTTAGTATAATTATATTAGCAGGAGTTTAAATGCTACAGTTTTTAAATTAGCAGTAATGAATATGTTAAAATGAATAAGTGATGTATACTTTGAGAAACTGCAGCTTAGAGGGCTTCATCTTAGTTGTAGCTGACCCACATAAGAGTCCTATTCCTGAACGTGCTAGATTAGGAGGGAAGAGAGAGGAATCATTTTTAAAACAGGATTTGCTGTTCCCTGCTAAAGGAAAGTGCCCTACATCTGTCTCTGCCAGCAAAATTCAGGCTCAGCAGTTTGATATGACACTAATTTACTTGCAGAGAGATTTATAAACCTTCATAAACAGCAGAACAATATGATTAGGTAGTACTTCTGTTGATTCAATTACAACAGAAGTTTAAAGATACTGAGAAAAAAATCAAATGGCCCAAGCTGGAATTAAGCTTTCTTAATGGAATGGGAAAAAAATCCCAGCAGAGATGAAAAAGAAACAAAGAATTTCTGCTGTGATCAAGCAGGGAAACCATTTCTTAAGCTTTGATGGATGTATTGCATTAATAGTTGGAAATCTGGACCACACATCATTCTTCTTTGATATGTAGATTTCATTTATAACTTTAGTGAATTGTTTTAAAAATTATTTATTTCAGTTTCCAAGGGCCATTTGCATCTTTTCATACAGATTGGGCTTTGTACTGGGTCACGCCCTCAGAAAAGCACCCAGAATACTGTGAGGACTTTTTGGTAGTGACTTATTATACTTTTATTCCCTTTAATGTGCCATGTCAGCAGTTCTCTGGCTGGGTCTCTTTTTAAGAGGAGCAAGGTAGGAGTTACAAACTAACAGCCAGCATATGAAACTTTGGAAGCTCAGCCATGTGTTACAGATAGGATGTTGATGTGCCTCTTGCTCTTTGTATTCTTCGGACAGTTTCCGGTGAGAAGTAAGGGTTCTCTACTGAGATGAATGGAGACAATTTTATATGGTTGTAAACTTCAGCACATGGCTTAGCATCAATTTTCAGTCAAAAATCTCCATTGGACAAGGATTTATCCAGGAAAAAGTTTTAAGTGCCACTACATAAAGGTTGGCTCTGCTCTTTTGCTCAGCTACTTGTTTGGAGAAATTTACATATATGTACATATTTGCACATAGATAATTTTTTCCATATTTTTCTGGCAAAACATTTTTAGATGCTTATTCAGGTTTCTTTACTCAAGAAAATGAGTATTGAGTGATATCAGTAAGTAGAGAAGTTGTTTAGAAAGTCGAATACCTGTATTTCAACCTTAACAGTAACAAATATTCAAATGCACATAATATTTGGTCCTGTCATTCCAAGAAATACAAGGTTTTTGTTCAGCCCACTGTCAGATTGCTTTTTCCATTCCTGTCCAATATAAATTAGCTGTTTGAGCAATGATGCTGGATTACAACACAAACTTAAGTATAATGTACTCTGCCCTATGCCTTGGAGTGTAAAGAAAAGATAAAGAGAATTTAGTGTGTCTATTTGAAAAAGCTCATGTTAGATCCCCCTTTTTTTAAGCTGATTGCTTCCCAGTGAGTATGATACTGAATTAAGAATAGTCTTTTGCACCCCTAACACTTGTGCCATTTTTAAGATTGTTTTTTGGGTTTTGATTATTTTGTTTGATGCTTGGATTTCTTCTTGCTTTGTGGTTTAGGGTTTGTTTGGTTCTGGTTTTGGTGGTTTGGTTTGGTTTGGTTTGGTTTTGATTTTTTTTTTTTCCTTTTTTTTAAAATTTTTTTCCTTCTTTTTGGAGGGGAGTGTTTTTGTTCTTGATGGGTTTGGTTTTGTTCGGGGGTTTGTTTTGTGATTTAGTTCTTTTTTGTTATTTTTTGTTCTTTTTCTGGAAAGGGAGAATTGGAAGGAGGAAAGGACAATCCGTTTACCTGCTTTTTAGTGCCATTTGTGTTTACTTTATAATTTGAGTCATTAATGACTTATGGAATGTCTTGGATATGAATACTTAAACTGGATGATACATAAAATCTTTGTAGACTTTCCATTGAGAGATTCAATGAAGGTAGAAGTGTATTGATGTGTGTTGTTCTGAAGTATGTTTAGCTGCCAAATACATTGAGGAACTACCTCTGAAGAAGCAATTCCTTCATGAGTAAAGACCAAGGAGAACAGACTTAAGGAGGGAAGACCAGAGGTTTAAAATTAAAATAATTTGGCAGTGTCTTTAACAGTAGGACTTAGGGATGAAGAAAACATTTTTGCTATCTGAGTTTATTTCATGCTTAGCAAAGTTTATGTCAGTAGTTTATTAAAACACATGCATAAGTGTATCTCTATGGTGTAATAATAAATTAATTAAATCAGTATATTTACAAAGGTGTAAGAAGTTCTTTGTAATATATTCTTGATTGCATCTATAGGCAAGCAGAGAGAAGCAACTGGATCTGAAGACCTTATTTCCAAACATGTTCTTATAGGGTTTGAAGTGATTTGAAGTCAAATATGCTATTGCTGGAAATTATGTTTACAGGGACCATTGTCTACCAGTCCTATTAGGGATTATTCTTATCAGTGTAAGGATTCATCTTAACAGTGCATTATACTATGAAGGTGTCAAAGAGCTTTGGACTGAGCTGGTGGAGAGGGAAAACATCCTCTTTTAGTTGCAGCTTTGGGATCTTGTGTGTCACTGCTTCCACTTGAGGGCTTACCACATGTGGTAAGCAGTCAAATTGTGATGGAGCAGCACAGGCCACTTTTCTGAGGCTATTAAGGTTTACAGAAGCTGCTGCTTCCTGCCAGGGGGTTACTTAGCTAGCAACAGACGTGGGCTTGTTTGTGCTGGAAAAGCTCTCTAGAAACCTCCAGCATCTGGAGACCTTCAAGCTTTCATAATGAATCATGATTGCTGTACAACTACTATTAGAAAGAAGAATCTGATTAGCCGGACAGCCACTCTAAGTGGTAAGAGACTGACCAGCATATTTTCATTATGGATGTGCTCTGAGAGACCATTCACTGCTGATATCTGAAGTTGCCTTTTTATTTTCCTTAAATTTTTACAGTGATTATTTAAATATGAACTTAGGTAACATTTGAAAATGTGGAGGTGTTTCTCCTGAGGGGAAATCTAGTTGGTGTAGCTTATTGCTCCAACTTCCTGACTGCATCCTTAGAAGAATGGTGGCATAACTGGTTATAAGCATTGAAACACTAAACCCTTATCTGGGCTCTGGAGAAGATTAATGCAGTTGGAATTGGATACAGGAAAAAGTGGCTGTTTTGGAGAGGGTAGGGAGGCTGGAGACCCTTCTTTCTAGTCAAGTCCTTACTCTGAGCCCATGTCTATTTACATCAATGACATTTTTAATAACATTTTGCTGGTGACTGCTGCTGCATCAGCTAACTCAGCAATGAAATATCCCATCAGGCCTAAGTAAAACTCCAGCACGAAGTTACCAGTGGTCCTGTCAGGAAATTAATTAATTAATTAATTAAATTTGATCAGTTTCCTGGAAAAGCCAATGGAAATACCACCAATCCTTGTTCTGCTTTGGTAGAAACCATAACATTCCAGTAAGGTTGCAGAAGACATTGAATGAAGACTCTACAGAACCAAATGCTACTCATAAAAAAAAATAAAAATTGGTCTTTCAACATAAGTGATCTTATGTAAAACATTTTAATTACTTGCAGAGGAAATCCTATTTTTCTGATGCAGTTATCTGCAAGAAATATATTTACACACAACTTGTATAGTAACTACAACTTACTGGTTTGTAAGAAAATAGTATTCTTTAATACTCTTTCATTAAAGTGTTTGGCTCAATCTGCTTCTTAATTTTTTTTTTTCCTTTTGAAAAGGCCACACCCTTTCTGTGAAATATTTCCCAATATGTCTGGGAATACATGCTCAAAATGTTCTCATGTTCTTTGCCATCAGAAGAGTTGTGGTTTAGTTTTTCAAATTAGAAAATGAAAATACAGACACGTAACTTAGAAATGTGAAGATATTTTCTTAGATACAATCTATTCTTTGAAGGAAAATAAGGAAAAAACATGTCTGGTGACCTTTTTTTGGTATTATTTTGTGTTGCAACTGTAACTGCAACTGCAAGTATACTAAGAGGAAACAACATCCAGAGGAAATAATACTAAAGCAATAGTTATAGGTTTCCAGAATAAAGATCTCTGCTTCCAGCAAAGTCAGGATCTTATTAGTGATGAAAATATCCATAATTCAAATTTTATCTTTAACAATGCAGAAGACAAAAACTCAAAAAAACCTCCAAACCCTCCTCCAATTGCACCTTTTGCACAAATAATAGAGTTGAAAAGGGTGGCAAATAAAGTATAAAATTATGTGTTTATTAATTCAAAAGAATTATTTTCTATTTAACTTCTTTCCAAGATGTGGAAGTATATAGATAGTGTTGAGATAACTTATTCTTTTGATCAAAAATATTTTAATGGCAGGAAAGAGAGACTAACCTTACAGCTTTGCTCTATTCATGTTCTGTAATGTTTAACAGAAAAATATAAACAAGTAATTATTCACTCAGTCATGCGTATGCCATCAAACCAATCTTTTGCAGAAAGTGACTGAATTAAATGTTGCTTGTTTGAACACACTTCTGCCTGTCCCAAAAGAGGGTAGGAAAAAAAAATCCTTAAAAGTTGAAATCTCTCTTTACTTTGACAAACACAACATAAATCAAGAGCTCCAGGTTATCTTTCAGTAAATATAAACACATAAAAGATTCAGAAAAGGTTCGTTCTAAGCAAGTCACTTCACAAAACTTTCTTTGAACCTTCAGGGTTCAAATATTTAACTGTATGTCAGAAAACTTTTGAGACAGTGACTGACCCCACTTCTTTCCTGTTCCCTTTGATACAAGATGTAATCCAATAGACTTACTATAAAAAAAAAAATCATAGTCTTCTTTGACATGCTGGACCTTTATGTCAGAAAGCTATGACACTAGGTTCTGGGACTGCTATTTTTAGTCTCTCAATATGTTTGGAAGAGGAAAACCATAATCTTGAAATTATCTGTAAGGTTTGAGCTAAGGAAGGATGCAACAAAAAAAGTCCATTTACATTTCCTGGCATAGACAACATAGATAAAAATGTGTGTAAGAACACTACTGTGAAAGGAAAAGAAACCAAGTTTAAACTGGATATTTGAGACAGAATTATAATAGTTTCTCTCATCAGCTGGGAACCCTGGCCTGATTTCCTTATGAGATCCTGCTGACACTCATCATATCTTGTATCTCAGGCTGTCCTCCTTGGAGAGAGTACCTATCAGCAAAGTTTATGTTAAATTTTCTGTCCAATCCACATGGATCCCTTTTTTTTCCCCCTGCTCCTCTTATCTTCACCCCATTTCTTCTGCTTCACCCCATTTCTTCTGTCTCTATTTCATTCAGGCAAAAGAGCGGTATTAAACTTGAATAAATCAAGTATGGATTCACCCTTTTTGAATAAGTAGATATTCTGCTGACAGATATTCAACTTATTGATGATTTTCCAGTTTATTAAAGGTAATCCCTTAGAACTCCATCATCAAAATGATGAAAGTCTCCATTTGCACAACTTTCTTATGTGAGCTTACTGAAAAATGCTATTGCTAAGAACACTGCAGTGAATTCAGGGTGTTGGGCACTATTACTACTGCTTGTTCTGAGATGTGATCTGTTTGCAACCTCTTTAGAATGTTAATAGGTTTTAGACTGAAATTCAAAGCACATTTTTGAGGAATATTGTAATGGCCACAAACACATCCTAGCAAGTAGTATGTAAATGTCTGAGGCTTAGTTGCATAGAAGAAACATTACTTACATATCTGTATATACCTGAAGATTTGCATGCCATATATTAAATTGGGAGTCTAATTGCTTGGCTTTCATTATTCATATTTTTTGCAGTGAGCCTCACAGAGAAATTATGCCTAGGTTTTTTGTCTGTATTTACAAACTGTAGAATTTAGCTAATTAAACTAAACGTCTATGCTAAGTGACTTGCCTCTAATTTACTGCAAAATTTGCAATACATTTATTGGGTTCCAGGGCATTTCACTTAGAGCATATTAGTTTAGCAAGAGAACCTCTGAGTTCCTGCACAGATTCTGAAAGCCACACTGTGACTGAGGCGTTATTGTCTCTTTAACACCTGCATTTGTTTCATTTAACTTTCAGTTTTCTCTTTATTTCTGCATTCCAAACAGGCTCCAGCTGCACACCTCATAAGCTGGTGTTATAAAGAGACACGTAAAAAAATTTAGGAATTCAAAAGGTGATTAAATATTTTAATGCAGGTACCTCGTATCTAAAATCTGTGGTATGTAAGGTTGTGTAGTAATGTGTTAACACAGTTTGTACAGAATTAGTGGTCCAGTTTTCCTATTACCTTTGACAGAAGAGAAATATGTATGATTCACTAAGCTGGAAATCAGTGTAACACACTGCATGTGTTACAGTACATCACAGAAGGTGCACTCACATGAGTGTTAGGTACTACCAACAAAAATTCTTTTCACATTCACATTCAGTTATTGAAAAGGAGCTATTTTATTGTTGGTATTGTTGGGCTTTGAAGGCTTTCTAAACTTTTCTCTTGAGAGAATTCTGTGCTGTTATTCTTCCTGCATTTCTACATGCCGTACTATGACTCACACTCAGAATTTCATGGCTTTTTTCATTTTATCAGATCTATGGAGGAGATGAATGAAAAAGGTTTGCTGGGCTAGGCTGAAGATTGCAGATATTGAAATGGCCATTTGAACAGCACTAAAACAGTTAAATCCAAAATTGTGGTCCTGGAAATTCTGCTGAGATATTGCCTAATCCCAAGGGGATTAGAGCTGTAAATGGACCCTAATTTCCACTTCATGGAAAATCTTCTTGTATCTTGACAGTGATATCTTCATGTCCAACTCACCTGATGAGTCAATCAGGAAAAATACCTATGTCCTTCTCAGACCTATGCAGAGCTCAGCTTCCTGTAAAATATACTAGTGGTCAACTATCACCAGGGGAAAAAAACCCAACTGCAAGTAATTTCCTCAGTTCTTTCCCCTACCTTTATGCATTCTGTTTTCTTCCCTTTATTTATTTTTTTTTCCCAAGCTCTCTTCTACTTCTTGATTCTACACTAACTTGTCCCAGTCTGATGATCTGCTGTTGTCTTTGTTCCTTCATGCTCTAGCCTCTGCCTCTCTTCTTTCTCTCTAGGCAGGTTACCATTATGGATAGACATCAAGGTATCTCCTAGAAGCTGGAGTCCAGAAGTGACTTGGAGAATCTAGGGGAGAAAAAGCATCTCCCTTCCCTTAAGAGAACACACAACTTGGCTTCCTCTTGGACTACCATGAATGTAGTGAATGCAATGGTTGTGCAGGTCCTGCACAGCACAGGAATAGTCAGGAAAGGCAAATCTTTGCAGAATTCACTGCTAAATTCTGACCTGTGTTACTTCAGCATATGCAAACTTCATTTTAATGATGGCGTAACATAGGAAGATCTTTAGGAAACATGGAAAAGGAAGATCCTTATCTCTTGTCAGTCCTCTTTCGAGTTTCATGTTCTGCTGCAGGCTTTAGGACTTCTGTATGAATTGGCTCTAAGAGTTTAATAGGGCATAAAAACCATTTTTTTTTCTTAAAAATAATTGAGCATTTTTGCCTGAGAATTGTTTAAAAATCTGAGACATATTGCTTGCAAAATTTTGATGTATTGCTTTAAGTTTTTCAAAGTTAGTTGTAAGTGAAATAAAATAAATGAGAATTATAAACTTAGAGGTAACAATGCTTGGCATAGAAATTCTTTCCTGATTATTTCAAAAGCCAGGCATATTTTCACCCAACACAATAACAGGGCGATTCAAGTGCTTGCCCTGGGAGAAAAATCCTGCAGTGGTTTACCTCTCTTGAGATGAAAAAGAACCTGTATGAAGACTCCAGATACAGAATGACTTTTTTTTCCTGGACTAGTATCTTGTTACAGTCGTCTTGCAGTCTTGCTGCAGGTATACTAACAATGTAAACTACATTTCCATGCTTCATGTGGCAGTTTTGCCTTTGGATAGTCACTATACAGTTTTCTAAGCAGCTGATGAATTCAAGCATCCAGCTGTATTCACTGAACTAGATGAGGTTTCACTAGTGTGGCTGTAAGCAGAATTTGACCGATAAAATGGTCTCTTTCTTCTCTGCAATATTGCTTGCGTCTGCTGGTGACAGGGTTGCTTGTTTTATCTCAGTGCTTTTATCTGTTCTACTCTCCAGTAAGACCCTTCTTCCAAATGGCTCTGTGCTTCCAGGCATATTTTAATAATTCATCACAAAAAGCTAGAGTAAGCAAGATAAATAACACAGCATGATCTATGGCTGTGCCTCAAAGGCAGGAAGCACAAATCGTGTTTAACCACATAAACATCAAGCTCTCATCTCACTTTACAGACAGCGAGGGAGCAGTACACTTGGTAAAAAAAACCAGCTAATCTATAAACACCTGACTTAATATAAAAAAAAATAGAAGGAATGAATGGGAAAGCTCATAAAATAGATGGCAATTATTTAAAGGAAACATTATTCAAAAATATAAAGGTGCATTCATGCGCATAATAGTTTTAAAAAAAATTATTCATATAGAACCAACTAAATATGTCAGTGGTAAATGCCAGTTCCATTTCTCTTATATTGTATTTTTTGGCTTTCTGTGAAGAAAAACCTCAATAATTATTTAAGGTCTTTGTTAAAACTGAGGACTCTGCATGTTATTTACGATTGTTTGGACAATTTTTGTAGAAGTGGCTTATAAAAATATACCTGACCCCGCAACTACTTGACAGTTGAGTTCTCTTTCCTCCTTCCCTACTTGCTTCAAAGACCCTATCCATTCAACTTCCCAACTTCTCCAAGTTCTTAGCAAATTCTTACTTCTATACATGTCCCCACAGCTCCTAGCTCTTTCTCTCATTTTTCTTTGGTGATATAGAGAGTCTATCCATTCATCATATTTCTAAATATTTATCAGAATAATTGATAAACTATTCATGTGTTCACTGTAGGCTCCAGGGACAGCAAAGACATAAACATCCCCAAATACCCGTGTACAGGTTTGAAAGCANGGCAGTGGGAAGTGAAGCTATAAAATGGCAATGTGTAGAGGAAAAGAGGGCAGGGTTTTTTTGGGATACCCAGTGGGAAAAAAGAGTGGCAGCTTAAAATGTTCATAATAGCATTATCTTCTGCTCTATGCCTTCTGTTCCAGCTTAGGGATGAGACAAGAGGATTAGGAAACCATGGAGAGAGCAGGGAGATAAGGTTCACTGTGCAGACACCAGGGAACAAACTCTGGCTATGATACAAATGCACCAGGAGATGTGCCAGAAATGTCCAATAGCCTCACAGGTCTTTAAGCTCACAGGCTTTTCTGGGACTTTTCTTCTTTCTTGGAGATTTGCAGAAACATTCATTCGCAACAATTCATCACAAATCTTGTGCTAAGTCTTAAAAGATTCCTTTAACTTAGGTATTTGTACACAGCAAGTTTACACTCTGAGAATTTCCTTCTCTTCAAATGACACTTTTCCTTTAGCTGCAACTACATTATTTGCACCTTTCTCATCGCATTCTGTATTTTTTCCCATAGTTCTTTTAGTTTCATGGAGTTCTGTTTATTTGTACTACAGATTACTCACAAATAGAGTCATTGGCTCAAGACACAGAACTGATCAAACAGCTGCTTTTATGTATTTTTAAATAAGAGTGGTGGTGTGGATCGATAAAGCTCTATTCATTCACCAGGACTTTTGATCTCTCCACCAACAGTAAGTGGTGTAGGAAAATCTGTGATACCCACAGACGTTCTCACATTGGCAATTGAGAGGGCTTGATAAAGGTGAAGAACAGCCATGATGAGAAGGACTTGGGGTGCTGGTGGATGAGAGGTTGGACACAAGCCAGCAATGTGCACTTGTATTCCAGAAACCCAACAGTATCCTGGGCTGCATCCAAGGCAGTGTGGCCAGCAGGGCAAAGGAAGGGATTCTGCCCCTCTGCACTGCTCTGGTGGGACCCCACCTGGAAAACTGCATCCATCTCTGGGGTCACAGGAAACTCATCAACCTGTTGGAGCAAGTCCAGAGGAGGCCACCAAGATGATCAGAGGGCTGGAGCACCCCTCCTATGAGGAAAGGCTGTGAGAATTGGGATTGTTCAACCTGGAGAAGAGAAGGCTGTGGGATGACCTAATTTCAGCCTTTTAATACCTGAAAGGAGCCTACAAGAAAGATGGAGAGAGACTGTTTACAAGAGCATGTAGTGACAAGACAAGGGGGAATGGCTTCAAACTGAAAGACAGTAGGTTTAGTTTAGGTAATAGGAAGATATTTTTTACTGTGAGGATGGTGAGGCGCTGGAACAGATTGTTGAGAGAAGCTGTGGTTGCCCCATCCCTGAAAGTGTTCAAGGCCAGGCTGGATGGGGCTCTGAACAGCCTGGTATAGGGGAAGGTGTGCTTGCCCATGGCAGAGGGGTTGGAATGTGATGATCTTGAAGGTCACTTCTAAGCCAAGCCATTCTATAATATCGTTTAAACCGTGTGAATTTGGGCAGCAGCCAGAGGGGTTAATGCAGGGTGAATGTTTCCAGCACTTTTTTTTTTACACTTTAGTGATCTTACTTGAGAGAGCCAAGTACTCTTATTGATCAGTAGCCATATAACGTAAGGTATTAATCATGTAGCTACCAAATATTGTAATTGCTGAATGAAATTGTATTGGGTTTGAATGGCCAGGTTTTGGTAGCAGGGGGGCTACAGAGGTGGTTTTGATGCCTAAAGATTTTTAGCCTCTTTCATATTTGTAGCTTTGTAGATTTTTAATATGTAGTTGCATAGCTTCAAGTACTTTTCCTCTCCTCTCTCACAGTTTAGCTATGTGTGCATATAGGCATATTTGTGCACCTCAAAGCTTTCATTAAAGAGTTGCTTTTTATCTTACCACTCTTAATATTGTTTGGAAAGGTTTTGTCTCTTGATTCCAGGCAACAGTTTCTGTGAGAAGCTGACAGAAGCTTCCTCTATGTCCAATAGAGCCAATGCTAGCCAGCTCCAAGACTGACATGCCACTGGTCAAGGCTGGGCCAATTAGAAATGATGGTAACCTCTGTGTGATAACAGATTTAACAAGGATTAAAAAAAAAATTGTTGCACAGATATAATTGTGGCCAAAGATGAATGGGGTGAAAAGGTATGAGAGGAACAACTGCAGACACCAATGTCAGTGGAGAAGGAGGGGTGGGAGGTGCTCTAGGCACCGGGGCTGAGGTTCCTCTGCAGCCCATGGCGAAGACCCTGGTGAAGCAGCTGTGCCCTTGCAGCCCATGGAGAGCCACAGGGATCCAGAGATCCATTGGCAGCCCATGAAGGAGGCCCAGGCCAGAGCAGGTGGATGCCTGAGAAGAGGCTGTGATCATGTGGGAGGCCTGTGCTGGAGCAGGCTCCTGGCAGGGACCTGCAGACCTGTGGAGAGAGGAGCCCACATCAGAGCAGGTTTCCTGGTAGGATCTGTGACCCTGTGGGGAACCCACCCTGGAGCAATCTGTGCCTGAAGGACTGCACCCCATGGAAGAGTGGAGAAATTTGTGAAGAACTGTTGCTCATGGGATGGACTGGAGAAATTCTCGGAGAACTGTCTCCCATGGGAGGCAGCCTACACTGGAGAAGGGAATGAACTGACTACAGCCTCCATTCCCTGTCTCCTTGCTCTGCTGGAGGGAAGGAAGTAGAGCCTGGAAAGGAGGGAGGAGTGGGGGGAAGGTGTTTTTAAGATATATTTTACTTCTCATTATCCTGCTTTCATTTTGTTAGTAATAAGTTCCATTAATATCCCCAATTTGAGTCTGTTCTGCCCATGAAGGTATTTGGGGAATGAACTCTCTCTGTCCTTATCTCAACTCATGAACCGTTATATTTTCTTTCCCCTGTCCAGTTTCAGAGGTGAGTGACTGAGAGGTTTTGGTGGGTGTCTGGTGTCCAGCCAGGGTCAACCCACTGCTTAAAAATACACATTTGACAGGGGGTTATGGGAATGTGTCTATTGTCGTTGTTACCTTTTCTTTGCTCTTTTTGCAACAAAAAGTTCCTCTGCAATATTACAAGTCCCATCATCCTGCGTCTCCTCCATCTGCAAAATGAAATGGACAAACTCACAGGACTTGGGACAGAGGAATAGAAAGACCTTCCTTTTCTGGTAAATTGTCCTTGGTGTGAGGAGAAATCTTTAGTTAATATTTTATGCAGTAGCTAACTTCTTTCCCTGATCTGTTTCAGATAATTAAGTGCTGCCTATAATGTAAGATATGGGATTAGACAGCAGGTGTTTGCTTCAGGTAGTCATAAACTCTTTCAAAAGACTTTGAAATATCAGTAACATTTAAAAAATCTTAGTGGGAAGTTATCTACTGTGGAGATTTAATGGAAGTTTTCAATACAATGTCTTCCTTCAAAGAATGATATCAAGTTGTCATTCAGCTGTGACAGAAGATAGTCAACTGGATGTCTCCAAGAGGCACGCATCCTCTTCTGAAGCCCATGTGTACTGAAATTATGCTGTAACACCCTGTGCTGTTTTCAGGACAGTGCTGGTTTTGTCAGACTCCTCATTTCCTGCATGCATGACATAACTGCCAAGGAGGCAGTTTTGCTTGAGGCAAAACCATCCTGCATTTGGGTTTTTCATCTCTTCCCCTGGCAAGCCTTTCCTAAATTTCTTATGATTTTTGTTGGCCCTACTCTTATCATGTTAATTTATTATTTTCTTCCTTACTTTCCATACTTCTTAGGAAAGATTTTAGCTTTTCAACCATCTGAATAATTGCTAAGAGAATGAGTGGTTATTGCATGTTAAACATACAGATGAAATGAGTTAGGAACAGACATTGTCCAACGGAAGAGATCTAAAATTTGTGAAGTGATTTCATTTAGAGAAATTTTAATTAAAAAATTTAAAAGTAATTAGCTAACTAATTACTATTGAAATGAATGCCCAAAATATGCTACATCTTTAATGTTTTTCCCAGCATATGATGTGCATAATAGTTTTGATAGTTAAAAAATTGCTATTAGCTCTTTAAGAAATATACATATACATATATATATATATGAATTCTTTCCAAGAGCTAGGAAATATTTACAATGGTTTACATACAATATTTCACATGACCAATACTTTCCTTTTTATCTGTGATGTTCTCAGAAAAGGTACATTCCATTCTGCTCTGTCTTGCTGCTGACTTAGCTGCCAGAAGATCATGGTAGAATAACTGATCAATACTAGGGCACATTTTAGTGACAATACCATCAGCAGAAAGGAACCATAGGTAGTCCCTGATGCTATAAAATATTGAGTTGGATACACTTATGTGATACTGCAAGTTTATGATGGAGTTTCTAAAGTTTTTTATGTCTTAGTAGGATGTTGCTTTTTACAGCACTGTTTGTTTTTACCCCAAATGGACATAAGAAAGAAGACACTTCAGACTGTCCTTTAAAATACATAAAAAAACATGTTGAAACTTTTGGAAATTTTCAAAGGGATTTTTGTAGAACACAAAACAGGAGCAAGCACTGTGGAAAATAGCCCTTTTGCTGGGAATATCTCATGCAATTCTGTAAAGGTACTTGTCTGTTTCTTCTTGTTTTCATCACCTCCTGCGAGGTCCTTTTTGTGAGATTAATTACGACAGAGAGGTAGTCCAGATTAGTGCTGATCTTTTTACACGTAGACTGCTACTCAGTGTGTAATTTTTCAAGAAATAGTGGTGAAAATATTTTACTCATTGTTTTAACATTCCAGTGTAACAACACTGTTACAAAGTTACGAAGAAAAATCGGTTTTGTTCCAATCCACATACATTGCTATGTGAACATTGTTTTTGGTGATCTGATTTTCATTTTGCCTTTAAGAGCTGGGAAGGAGGGAGGGGTGGTGATTTTCATTTTGCCTTTAAGAGCTGGGAAGGAGGAAAGGTGTTTTTAAGGTCTTATGTTGCTTCTTATTATCCTGCTCTGATTTTGTTAGTAATAAGTTCAATTAATATCCCCAAGCTGAGTCTGTTTTACCAGTGATAGTATTTGGTGAGTGATTTCTCCTGGTGCTTATCTCAACTCATGAACCTGTTGTTATATTTTCTCTCCCCTGTCCATTTGCAGAGGGGAGTCATAGAGAGGCTTTGGTGGGTGCTTGGCAGTCAGCCAGGGTCAAGCCACTACAGCTACTTTTATAAATGTACAATCATTTTTGTTGCTTTAGTTCCCCAAATCGATGACTGTCCTTCACACACATTACCGTTCATTGACAGTTAGGATGGGACTCGATGCAAAAGGCTGAGTCAACACTCACAAAGTGGGAAATCACATTTTCTAGGTCATTGTATCTTTTATTTTCTACGGGAGAGCCAAGACGACCACCCTCAATGAGACATTTGACTTTCAGTCATCAAAATTTCAGTGAAACACCTCCCAGGCACTGCACATAACTTGCATTCTTGTGGCCTTTCAGACTTTTAGTTTCAAAGTTGGTCCATTCTATGCAGTCTGTAAGAATTCAGCTATGAAGATGAGATTTCTTTATAAGTTTGAGCTCCCCTGATTGAAAGTCCAGTCCAGTGGAAATGAGTCCAAGTAAGAACGTGGGTGTAGCAGGTGAAGGTGCACAGACCACACAGCTGCTCTCCTGACCAGACTGTTTTAGAGTCTGTCTGACAGAGACATTATTCATGGTAGGTAGCAATGCACACACAACTGAAGTGTCATTTCTGATTTCATCTTTTTTAATATTTTAAGCACTTGGTTCTGACAGAGATATTCACAAGGTGATTTTTATAAGTTTTTTAAATTGTGCTGGCATGATTTTTTCAAAGAAATTTATTTATGAACAGTATTTGATGAATTTTATGTTTTTCCAAGGTCCTTACATCAAAAAGAAAATTGATATCTTCAAGTTGGCCATAATAATAATAATATTTATCTAAAAAAGAGGCCAGTTTTTAAAGATCATGAAATCAACACTACAGATAAGCATTGACTTCTATGACAATTGCAAAAATATTAATGAATATGGCAGGTTTTATTTTTATTTCTGGTCAGTTTCTTTCACGTTATAGCTTACTTCGACTTTATGTAAATAGTGCCAAGCATAAAAAGCTATTACTAACATGGTGAAAAATGTTTCTTAATTTAGTACCTTCCAAGAGATTGATTTGGATGTGTCTATGCATTTTATTAAAGATAATGGCAGCAATGTTTCTGATGCTGAAATTAGTTTTGGAACTATTTTCAAGCACTTTTTAGAACACCTTATTATCTCTCTAATTGTGTTTCTCCATTGCTTGGATGAAATGTCAAATATTATATGCACGTGTTCATGCTATAAATCTTTGATTATTTTACTTGTTTATTTGATGGTCAGAAGACATGAATCCAGTTCTATTTTACTATGCTTTTATTACTTTGTTGCACCAATTGCAAAGGGATATGTCTGATAATTTTTCAAAAGGTTAATATGACCATTAATCTCTCTTGAATGTATGCTACACACAATATCTGCTTTACTGCATAACCACTACAGAACCAGAGCTCTGCACATTTGATCAAAACCAAATAGATTATCTTTCCTCTTATCTTCTGAAGACCCCTTGTTTGCCTGAAAACTTAATGTAATTATTTTGTTATGATTCCTTTAGTATTTTCAGTGAATTAGCTACCAGGTACTGTAAGAGCATGTAGATGACAGAGTAACTAGATATGTACATTTCCTTCTCTACCAGCCATAGCCTAGTTTAAGCTGTGCTAGCAGTGAAGCTACTTCAGTGAAAGAGACTTTTAATTTGTAGACTCGACTCTTGATATTTCTTTGAAAGCAGAAACAGGATTTACAGTTTTCTTCATTAATAATGGTGTCTCAGAGGGAAAAAAAAAGACTTTGCTATATGGAATGCTGGCAGATGCCAGAAACCCTCAGGTAAGGCTCTTCCACCGTCCATTTCCATCTTGGGCACCCAGCTCTGTTTCTGAGTTATGGAAAGTGTTGCAAGTCACCTGAGGTTATCTATTGCAGGTGAGATAGAGAGCTGCAGCAGTAGGTGATGAGAAGTCCTGGAGCCACCTTGTAGCAATATAATGGGTGCTATCTGTAGAATGTCTGTTACCTGTAAGAAAGTATTTAGTTTATGGAAAATCCATCAGTGGATCCTGGAGATTTGGCAAGAGACAAGCCAAATAAATAAATAAAAAACGGTTCTATGGAGCATCAAAGGAACTACAGTGAATTTGGAAGGGAGGACACTCTCCAAAGAAGTGAGACATTTGTGCAGATATTTTCAAGGTGCAATGCACAGAACTGTGTGCTGCCTCACAGAGGTGTTGGCTTGGGGGCAGAGTATGGTTTAATCATGGCTGCATGCAGTAGCCACATGTTTATGAACCCTGCTGGGAGGATTCTACAAGAGTGTCTGCTTTTCTGTTTGTGTACAGTTGTAATCCTTTGGACACCAGCTGGCTCTTTGTCAAACCAGTGCAGATGCTTTCTTATCTTACTTTCCAGCAGTAGTATTGTGCTTAAATCATCTACTCTGTAGATGACTTGCAACATTGACAAGAAAAACCTTATCTATTCTTGCTTAGGTAACCACTGGCAAGGGCAAAGCAGTGTGTACTTGTTTTGCAATCTTTTTTTCTCCTAAGCATTCTGTTTCCATTGAAGTGTAAATAATACTTTGTTTTACATTGACCATGTGAGCTTTTGAAAAGAAGACTTACAAATACTTAGATCTATTTAAATATGTTTTCATCTAGTTGGGACTTGTTAAAGTTGTAGGAGAATTGCAAAAATACTTTACTCAGGAAGGAGAAAGTAGCACAGTTAATCTATAACTGACAGATAGTACCAGCCGAAATAATGTTGTTCAGGTTTTCCTATTAGAAAGCTCAGCTGGCAAAGCCTACTTTTAAGAACAAGAAACAAAGTCAAGTACAGCATCTGCCATTCAGATTTGGAAGGCACCTCAGTACTTGCTCTGGGATGTTGGACTGGCTTGTCAGTTTATAAAAAACAGCCAAGAAATTGCACTATGTATTACTATAGTCTTAATTAAAGATAATGAAAAGATTCAGAATTTCAAAACTATCTTTTTAGCAAGAGCCATATGTGTGACAGAAAGGAAAAGATTCAAAACTTGAGGCTCCTTTCCAAATCCAGCTTGTTATATTACCTTCCTTTATAAGTTAAAAACTGGACGGATCCTTCCTGTGCTTTTCAGCATGTTAGTTGTTTTGCAAGCATAGTAAGCATGATATGCCTGCTTATCCATAAACACAAAAGGGAAGACATGTCATCAGCATTTTCAGCCTTATTTATTACCAAGAATGTCAAAGGGATTAGCGAACTAAGTAAATCTGTGCTAGTATGAGTAAACGTTTCAGATCCTGCAAGAAAATATTATTTTTTCTTCAGCTGCTTTCTCTTCTTGCTAGTCCTCCTCAATAGACTCAGTTATGACTAATTCTTCATCTCAGCTATCTATTCATTACCCTCTGTATTTCATTCAGAGTCCCAGGGGGATCTTGTAAAGGCTAGAGTCAGAGTTGCTTAGGATTCACCCTGGAAAATGTAAAAAGAAGCAGAAAACATATCTACTATCCAACCTGTTTTATTCCCTGAAGGGGTCACTTTCTGATCCATGAGTTGTTTTTCTTTCTCTTTCAAACAGAGGAAGTAATTAACCCTGAAATATATCTTTAGTTGCCTTGTGCACTGCAACAGGTCCAGACAATTGAATGCCTCTTCAAGTCTTCAACCTGTGTCCCAAGAAATCATTAGGAGACAAAGATCAACTTTAGCCACGATGGTTACCCTTTCAATAACTTCTCATGTTTTTTATACAGAAAAAAGGAAAGAGAATATTTATGGCAGTATAATATTCCCAGTACAAAAAAGTCCTAAGATTTTTCATGACCTTTGCTAATCCTATTGGAATTAAATTAAAAATTAATTTTAAAAAAAGAGCATTAAAGGCATTTTCCATCTGGAAGGGATCTAAGCCTAAGGATTTCCTGATGCTCGATATCCTGGACTCTCAGGGGTTTCCTTCATGGAAAGAAAATATTTGGATGAATGGGAAAATAACTTGTAGAGTCTTCCAGTTAACTCAAGCCCCTTGAAAATGAACAGCAAAAATACCAGTTTTTGCAGATTGGCTTTGAAATATTAAACATCAGAAAAAACTGACCCAGAAAGCACTCTCATTCTTAACTGTCTTTTTGGTGGTTTTTCCTACTTTTACTTTCCCCTCTACATATAAAGCTTTGATGAAGAGGAATGAAGGGACAGGCCTAAAGACAGATTTGCCTGATGGCACAGCAATCAAGTTACATCTTTATCAAAGTGACATCCAGCAGAATGCACTGAAGATCAGTTAACAATATGGCAAAAATACTTCACAGACATATAGTGCTGCACTGCAGAGAATGATCAGGGACTGGCTGTTGCAGAAGCAAGGTGAACACTTCTGATCAACTTGGCCAAAAAAACCTAGTAATTTTCTTTTTTCACCTGGAAGTTAAAAGAAATCTATGTTTCTTTTTAAGACTAAGAGGCTAGCTCTGATACTGCCTTTTTATAATTTATTTTTTATTTTTACTCTACTCTGGACATGCTGATCACTTCTAAAATTTAAAACTGATTTTACAATTCAGTAATGGAGAATGCTTAATTTTTTTTAATTGCACAAAAGGAGTGCTCAGTACAGGAAAAGTACTTCCAGTCCAGCCCTACTCATAGTGCTTTTAATTGCTCCTGGAGATATTCTTTGGATGAAACCTCCTGTCAAACTCGATAAAATGACTGACAAGGCCAAATTGGCATGCATTAAGGGAAATGACAAGAGAGAAGCTTAATCATGCCTGTACCAATAGATTGAAGCTATTTCGGTGATCACACTGCCATCCTGTGTGTGTCAGTAAGGCTTCACTTTCATCTCTGTAGAAAAAACTATGAGGCAAAAAGGCAATTGGCCTTGATTGCATGCTGAGAGAGGCCAAACAGAAAAGTAAAGCTTTCTTGGCACTGATAGCATAACTGGTCACACTAATGCACTCTGCTGTGTTCCACAAAACAAATGGGTAGATTCTAGCAAAATGCAGGAATTAATTCTTTTGCATGAAGAAAGCTTTGATGTATACTCCTTGACTCTTTCAGTGTCTATCCCTGACCCAGTTCTGTCAGAAAAAAAGCCAGTGGTAAGTGTGGAACATTGTTAGATGAACAAAAACCACCTGAGTAACCACCAGGTTGCTCCAGTATGATGACTATTACTACAATACTATTACTACAACTGATATTAAATATAAGCTGCTAATTAAGGAAAGGTTAGCCCAGCCCTCTTTCATAATTCCAAGTGAGTTCGTCAAACATCCACCATGAAGAATTTGGGTTTCTCCATAGCCACAGCCTATACTGAAAGCTCAAAAACTCCCTAATGAGAATTTTTGAGCAACATAGCTGGCAAACCTTTACCTTCTTGGGACAGTATTGGAAATACAAGGGTCTAGCTTGCAGGTAAAACTCCTGAGTGTCTCCCTCTGTCATATTGATTTTTTAGAGTCTAATGTGCAGGATAGTCATGATAGCAGCATTATTCTGAGAAGTTGGAGGCTGTCAACCATACTACAAGGCAGTTTTAGAAGCAGATTTTATTCCATAGACTACAACTGGCCACCCTTCCAGTATAGGTGGGTGAACTCTAGGGCTAAGTTATCTTCTCGAATATTGTTTCTCTGTTTTCCTTATCTTCCCTAAGTATTGATTAGCATTGTTATTAGAGAAAAATAATCTCCACGGGACCTATGCTTTCCTCCAACCCTTTGCTAAATTCATAGGAGAGTTGAAAATGCTGAAGAAGTACTAATTCTCTGTGTTTTGAAAGAGAAAAGGATGCTGCTGTGTCACACAGGAGTTTATCTGGAGCTCTTAAGCCTAGTTTCAGTCCTCCAGATGGGACATTCTCAGACATGAGAGACAGAATCATAAATAGGAATTCTTTGCTTTTCTCAGTTTTGTTTTTTCTTACGTCTCATTACCACAGGGTTGGGGCATGAGGTGGGGGAGGCAGAGTGTTGGTGGGTTCCTCCTATTGCTCCTCAGCCCATTCTTGTATTTCCTACTTTCATTTTTCTGCTTGCAAATTTCTTCCCTTCTGTCCCTAAGTGTGACTCCCATTCTTTTATTTCTTAATTCCTAAATGTTGCCTACTGTAAGAGACACTTCGTGTACTCAGAGGTATTTTCCCTCTTTTTTATATTATGTCTTCAATGTTTTATACTTATCTTCAACTTCTGTTTCAACTTCATCAACAAATTCCCTTCTTTCTATATGCTATGGGACTTTGTCACAGTTTGGCTCCTCAGCCTCCTGCTTTCAATTTTTTTTGACTTTTACTTAGGTTGTTTTTTTTATTATTTTTGACCTGGTGTCATTCATTAAGCTGACTCCCCTTTATGGCATGGGATTGTCTTTACCTTTTACTATAAAATTGCAGAATCCTTCTGCTGGATGGTGGCTATTGCAACATCTCTCTCTGATATGTATTTTGTTCTTTCCTACCCTAACTAATGCTCCTCATTTTCTATTCTCACTCCAGTCACCATGGCTTTTTGCTGCACATTTTTAATAATATTAAGATCCTCAGGAGGTTTCTTAAGTCTGGTTAGAGCCATGAAGTGTCTGATCTGTTTGTGGGCCACAGAGCTATTAAAAACATATTTGCTAGATATTATGAAAAAACCGATGTTGAATTATAAAAAAAAAAAAATATTTATCTAAGATACAGCAAAAAAACCCACCCCAAATTCTTTTCACATTACCTATAATATATGTATAGTACACTAATATAGTGAGCTCAAGTTTTATTAAGACAGAACCAGCTTTCAAAGGTGACAATCCCTAAAATCTCTGTGCATTAACAGTATCATGCATGACTCATTTATTGCTGACAACCTGAAATGTAGCGGGCTTATACAAACACAAGTCTTTAATAATGCTGAGTAGGACTAGGCTATTAAAAGTCTTGGTTGATATCTCTTTTATGATGAGGATTTTCAACAGAACTTGGGAATTTCGGATTATGTGTCCCACCAAAATTCAAGACCAAAGGGATTTGTCTGAGATTCTGCCACTTTAACATTTACCAAATTCCCAATCCTACAGAGTCGTTGTAAGTGTTAACAAGTACTTAAATGAAGTTCAGGTTTCACTCACGGGTCTTTTTCTTTCATTAACCTTAATGGGCTGCAAATCAGAGCTATTGAACAATGGCAATGAGAAATCAATTACTTATTATAATAAGGTATGGTGTATGAGACAGACAGAGGCAGATGCTGCCGTTTCATTTTATGCTTTCCTACATCTCTCAGGTTTATTTTTCACTTATAAACACACAGACGTAGTAAATTCTGTGGATTCAGAAAGGCACAGACCAGACTCAGAGAAGAGTCCTTTTAAAGTGGTAACCAAATCCACCCAACACATATCATGTTCAATGAATTAGCTAATAATATAACTTAGTAGGTGGTAAATGAGCTAATAAAATATGTAATATATTTCTATGTTGGAGTCCAAAACAAGTGTTAAAATAACATTTACCATTATGTTTGTAGTAAATTGTATAATCTGCCTGGCGGGAAGTGAGTGTGCTACACTATTGCAAAAGTTATAACAGGAAAATTCTCATTATTTGTATCTGGCATGAAAGGAAGTCCGTAAATTTTTCCCACAAAATACGTTTTATGAAAAAGCGACTAAGCAAAAAGGCCAGCATTGCATATTAAAATTTAAAGCCCAAGAACTAAAACCAACATGATTCTGTGACTCAACAAGGACTGGAGTAATTGATTATATTAGTCAATGATCAACCAACAGAATAAAAGTAGAGCATTGTATGCCCTGAAGAAGTAATAAAATGAGTGACATAAGGTTGATTTGAGCAACTTTTGCTGATTCTACAGAAATATAAAATAAATTAAAATTTAAATTGAATTCTAACTGAAAAATCTAAATGAGAGAGTTTTATCCTATGACTGCAAATACTGCAGGAATTGCTTTGATATGTGTTAAATGTCATGTGGGGAAATGATCATGCTGGGCTTCTTTCTGCACATTGATTTTACTGGGGTTGCATTAGGGTAAGCAATCAGGATTGAGCAGCAAACGTAGGATACAGCTCTGGTTGGTGGCAGTGCCGCTCAGCTTCAATCCCGTAGCTACGCAGATAGACCTGAGAATAGAAAAGTGCTCTCAAAATATTTTCCCAGTGTAACAAGTGGAAATATGCTCAACTCTTTTGAATGAAGGGTCAGGTAGGTTAATATTTAATTGAACCTGCCTTGACTATTAATGCCTGTGGATACCTGCTCAGGAAGACACATGCACCAGTGTTTAAATATAGTCTCATTCCAAGCAGCATTTAAGCATGCACTAACCTTTGAGCTTAGTAACTCCACCTGTGTGAGTGCTCTCTTCTGCTCCCTTTATCCCGCAGACTGCTGCAGGTGGGACGTTTTGTTGATGAATGTGTAAAATGTAGAACGGCATCTCAAAAATGGGTCAGCCATGCTCCTTTGGGGTGGAGGAATGCTAAAGGCAGTTGAGCTGTGTTAGAAAGATGGTAGCTAGAGGTTAAGTGCTGTGAATATTCCCTTTTGCTTGGGTTTCTTTATGCTAAGCCCAGCCTATCTTGTTCAGTTTTGGGCTACTTGATTCTGGACAGGGGTTTGTTTAGCCTAGAAAAAAAAGTCTGTAGTAATAGCTAATTGTTTTCCTCCAGTACTTAGGAGCTAAGGAAGAGCTGTGACCAGGCTTTTCAGACAAGTACAGTGAAATAAATGATCCCCGTCACAACAGATGCAAGAAGACAAGTTTGTACTTTTACATGTGAAAAAATATTTTTCATTATGAGATTGGTGAAGTACTGAACAAAGTGATGCAGAAAGGTACTGGAGTTTCAGTACCTTCTTTTAATTTTCTGAAGATATTCAGAATTTCAGAGCACAGAGCTATTTTGAAGTATGAAAATAGATTTTTAATATAATTACTAGTATTTATTGTGTAATTAGGTAATTGCAATCTTCTCTGAGTCTTTTTAATGTTTAAGAGAGAGAGATTTGTATATTCCCACTGTCTGGAAATTATACTCAGATATACTGGTGTAGATTTTTTTTTCAGCTGTTCATGTTATCACTTTACTGGTTTAGAACATGACAGTAGGTTTCTGGAGTCCCAGTATAGAGCTAAAGCAATGTCCACAAGGTATAATTCAAGATCATAAAACACCATACTTTGTATAGACCCCAAAATGTAGATTTCATAATTTAGATGCCCCTTTAATTCTCAATTTATGTTCTGTTGAAGAATAAATATTGATTATTGTGAGTTTTCTGTAATTGCAAGCCACAAAAACTCAGATGCCATTTAATAAGGAATGTTTTTTCAGAAACGGGACCATTTGGGAGTATTCAATTGGAATATTGAAATTATTTTTGGCTGGAGAACTCAGGCTGAGATTGATTTTGAAATATTTTTAGTGTAGAACAATGTAAGGGTATTCTAGTGAGGAACGTGAACATAATGGTATTGAGATTCTCATTAGAGTTGTAAATGTTACAAAATGGACTTGCTTCTATTCCTTTCACACGTGAACACCTATGACTCATAGAAAAGTATTTTCAATAAAAGAATATAGTAAAAGCATTGGTTAGCTTTTATTTGACTCATATTTCCTCTCAGTATAATAAATTTTGGCTCTTCTTTATGGCTAAGACGACAAGTGCCTTTTAAGACATGTTGTAAATGCTGTGTATCTTTATATAACCTTCGTGTAATAATTTCTTAATACTCTTGCAGATGAATAATTACATGATTTATGAAAAATATATTGAGGTCATTTGATAATACAACCAGTTATTAATATAATAATATTGATACCAACTGGAGAAAGTAATTACCTGGCAACACTTAAGCAAATTCCTTCCAACCACAGCAAGGCCAGAGCACTCTTTCCAGAGGATGTTAATACTGTTTCAGAATTTAAGAGGATTTATATCAGAATCTAATAGTTTTCTTCTTGAAATAAAAGAAAAATAAGCACTTGTTAAACCCAAATAAGATGAGACAGCTTACACTGAATATTAAACAAGTAAAAGAAAAAAAAATTCAGCTAATACTTAAAATGTATCTTGAATTTTGAGAAAAAAAAGTTTTAATCACTCCAAAAGACTAATTTTAAAACACCTAGGTAAAGCTGACATGGATTACTGAAGTTGTAGCATAGCAGAAAAAAATATTCCTGTGAAACACCAAGTTGTTCACGGATCACGTGCTCAGGGCAGAGGCATAAACTAAGATTTGGCAGAAAGAAAGGGACAGGACAATTCAGGGCTCTTGCTCTTCAAAGGCTTTCCTGATTCAAGGCAAATTCTTATGTGCCTTAGGTGCCTTTTGTAGAGAATTGACTGTTATCTTTAGGTTTTTAGGAATTATTTTTAGACTACAACCCCTAGACCTGTTAAAAGATATTCAAGGTATCTAGTCTCTCTAAGACAAAGCTAACTGACATAAAGGAGGTTTACCTATTTATTTCTTGCATTAGCTATTTTCAGTGATCATTTATATGGCAGGCAAGACAGTCAGGTCCCACTTCCCCTAGGTCAGACACTTCTGTGTTTTTTAAAAGTCTTTTAATACAAGGGATGAAAGGACCCTGGAATTCTTTTTTTGTTTGTTTTGTGGGCTTTTGGTTTTTTGTTGTCTATTTTTTTTTTAAATGTTCACTTTATAATGTAATAATGTTACTAGTGCTAATGTTGATCATTATGATTATTTTACTCCTCTCAACCATGATAGCCCTAGGGCTGGGCAATAAAAATAGTGGAGTTACCATTCGATAATTGCTTCCACAGAGACAGTAAATAAGATCTTAACCCCGCCTTTTCTCAAAACTGCTGGTAGCTGTTTTTACGATAAAATTGTTTGACATTTAGCTAGAGACATATAGTAAGCAAAATTATATAAGCAGTGACAGAGAAGCTCATGGAAGAAAAAAACCCTTACTAGGGATTTACTCATTAAAAAAATACTAGAGCCCTTTTCCTTAAATGAATATACAGAAGAGCTGTTAAGAGAGGAGGAACTCAGTGGTAATAGAATTGACATGATGGACAGTAATTTCTGACAACAAGGAAAAAGGAATTGTTCTTTCTTGTTTCAGTCTATTAAAATCACCCTGGAAAAAGTACTTCGGACTTTTGTTTGGGAAAAAATCCTGCACTAGCAGAGAATGAATAGCAGAAAATAGGCAAAAGGACGTAAAAGGTCTTATGAGTTTTTAATTAAATGAAATTAAAGTTGTAAGGAGATTATATTTTTTCAAACTACACTAAATATTTAGACTTGTGATGAATAAATTAAATGTAACCTTTAATGACAAGGAAATATGGTGGTATAAAAAAATTTGCCTTCTGCCTATTGACAAAGCTAGATCAATGTTTGATTGGTTCACAGATGGTAATTGAATTAAAGCTTGGAAGTGCAATGGGTAGAGCATTGATTTTTCCTGTTGATTAATAAAGAAGCAACAATTTAGATGCTGAGAGAGAAAAAGAAGTTTGCCAGAAAGTATAATTGCTACTAAAACACTCATTGTAAGGCAGTGACAAAATCAATACAAGACTGAAGACACGCAAGTCTGGGTACATCTAATTGCTCAAGATTATGCAGTCTAAATTCCATATTGGCTTTACACTACCTATAACCTCATTGATTTCAGCACAAAACTTGGTCTGGTACCTACAGAACATTCTACTCTTTTTTGTTTTCCTTTCTCACCAGGGAGTCTTCCCCTGCTGAAATCAATAACAGAACTCACATTAAATCTCAATAATGCATGATCATGGAATATTGATACTGAATATCAATGAGAGACATCTGTATGAAAAATGGGAGAAACAATTGATAATAATGGCAGCTATAATGATGAGGCTGTTGCTTTGCTACATTAGTTGTCTGGTTTTAATCCATTTGAAAAAAATACCAGTTTACATACAGAGGCCTATGAAAAGGATCAGGACTTGAATAAAGAATCCAGGAAAGCATATCTTTGTGTTCTTAACTTCAGCTGTAGGAGTAAAGTCAGTAGAAGTCAAATGATGGTTCATTCAAGTATAAAACTAAGGATGTGTAAAAAGATTTTTTGCTTGATCAGTTGAAACATACAAAATATGTAACTACCCAAATATTTTATGCAAATGTTCTTCTGAAGCTTTATCTTTTTCTCCATGTGACTGAATTTGTAAAGACGTACATTTTGGAGAAGCAGCCTACCATTTGTGCTTTTCTGAACTTGTATTTGTTTGAACAAATGCATCATATTTTAATTTTCTTTCTTTTACTATTCCAGAGAGCTCTACAATTAATATGTGATGAGAGTCAGACAGGACTTACAATGTGGTTTTGTTTTCCCCACATGCCTTTCAAAATCTGTCCAATATCAGGATTTTGTATTGCTCCCTAAGTTGCCATTTGGACTAGTCTGTGCAATTGTCAAACTTTGTAGCTGAGTGACATTTAGAGATGAATACTCCTAATGTTTCCACATAGTGTACTTTGCTTCCCTATTGGAACTATAAAGACACTCCTTTATTATGCTTTAACATATAATCATTACCAAAACGGGCTTCATTTAAACAAAAGTACTTTCAAAATCCAAAGCTTCAGATATAATTTGCTGAGGCCTCAGTGGCTGAATGAAAATACGCCTGCCTGTCTATTATGCCAGATGTCCCATTAGAGATATGATAGCTCTTTTCAATCTCAGTGATTAATATACTGTGACAGCTGTAGATGGATGGGAATTGAAGCTGTTTGTATGTTAGAGGATACTATCTGGTAATTTAGAATATGCATCTATCTCTCCATATACATGCACACGTACCTTTTACATATGCAGATGTAAATGGAGTCCTAGCAGATGTAAATGGAGTTCTATCAATCTGGCAAAATTTAATTATAATTAGAAATATTTTAAATATGTCTTGTTTTTTAACATAGTAATTTTCCTCTAGACATTATCCTGCTTTCACTCGCTAGCCTTCTGAATACCATCTATGTTACTTACATATATCCTACATTTCACTGAAATGAAACCATTGCAGCTGGAAGCCTCGAGCCCAGGAAAGAGGCCTTATAAGTTTGAAGGCAAGTGTTTTTTCCCATGTTGAAAGAAGCTAACATTTTTGTCATGGCTGTGGAAAATGAGAGATGTGGACCCTTTCTACTTGAAGAAAATGAGTTTTTTGGGAGATTAAGCAAAATCTTGGTCTATTATATTAACCAACACAGAAGTTCAATGTGATTAGAAGTATTGCTTGATTGGGAAAGCTGCAGATCTCCAAGCAGAAGATATCACATACCCAGCATCACAGTAGAAAGTAAGGTGGTTAATTGAAAACCATGTCTTCTCAGATAAGAGAGCCAAATGGGTAACAGAGGTGACTGAGAAAAGTGGAATGCAAAGTTCAAAAGTGAGACATAAAAGGCAGTTCATTGAATGAATCTCTCTGTCCTTAAAGAGATTCCTGTGGAGAGGACAATGTAAGATACATGCTGGACTTGAGAATTTAGGACTGATTTGCTTTGTGAAAAAACTTATTCTGGGAGCAGAGATTGGTTCAGCTGGACAAATCATAAAAATCATAGAATATGCTGATTTGTAAGGAACCCGTCAGGATCATCAAGTTCCAACTCCTGGTGCAGAACACCCCAAGTATCACACCCTGTGCCTGAGAGCATTGTCCAAACACTCTTTGAACTCTGTCAGGTTTGGTGCTGTGACCACTTCCCTGGGGAGCCTGTTCCAGTGCCCAACCACCTTCTGGGTGAGGAATCTTTTCCTGATATCGAACCTAAACCTCCTCCAACTCAGCTTCATGCTTGTTCTTCGGGTCCTGTCACTGATCACCACAGAGAAGAAATCAGTGCTGTACACTGCAATGAGGTCTCCCCTGAGTCTCTTCTCCAGGCTGAACAGATCAAGTGACCTCAGCTGCTCCTCATACGGCTTCTCCTCAAGGCCCTTCACCATTCTTTTGGCCCTCCTTTGGCCTTTCCTCTTCAGACTGGTCTTGAGTAAAGTTTTATTTGTGAGACTCATTGTCACTGTTACCTGTTAGGTGAGATTCAGCAATTTTCTGGCTGAAAGTCCTCACTGTCTTTCCTGTAAGAACTCTGACCTTCAGGCTAGAGAGAAAGGTTTGTTTTTGTGAGGTTCATAAGGAGGAAGGCACTCTTTACAATTCTTTGATTTCTGTTTCTCACTACAAATATTAATGGAAGTTGTGGCATTTGTAATGTAAATGCTTATTGAGTGAATGAGAGAAATAACACTCACTTTTTGGTTGTTAATAAAAAAATCTTGGTATTTTCCTCGTTGTTATACCTTTTGTTAAAAACAGTTAAGATATTAAAACATTAGGGCAAAAATATTTCAAAGGCCAGTTACATAGCACAAGAAGTTAGTTTATACTTACTAATGTTCTTATGAAAATAGTTTTTTCAGAATATTTGGGGAATATATACATTGCAAAAAGTAACAGTTTCCTCAAAATAATTATCCTAAACTCAGAAATCTCGATAGAATTCAGTATACAGGTATATTTTTTTATAGTGTAGCATCTACTGTTTATATGCATGCTTATGTACACAAATACATGTCTAAAACCACTCCCATGGAATATGTAATGGGTGGTTATGTTGAAGACCAATTTGAGGTGATACGCAGCAACCATAAAGAAACAACGCATAACAGTAATATCTGAGCAGCTTTCCTTGCTCACAGTTACCTCAAGAAATCTGCTATGACTGCATGCAAAGTGTAGTCATGTTAATTACTCCAAATCTGCACTTCAACTACTTCACTTCATGAAGCCTTGATCTCTACCTGGAAATATTGGGGAATGTAATTTATTTGTGTGCATTATCTGTACAGAGCATGGGATTAGGCATCTGAACTTACTTGACTGGAAGTTGCCAAGTGTTCATCACTCTTGCTATAAAGTCTCTTGCCCTTTGATCTAAATACAGATATCTGATTATTGTCCCCCATCTTTAAAGGTTATCCTGCCTGGGGATTGATATGAAATCCTGTCTGTTAGTGATAATTGGTGTATATAGCATTGGGACTGTTGCTTCATTAACTAAAGTAAGTTTAGACTTTGATTTATATTGTGCATTTTTAGCTTCATCCCAGTATCTCATTTATGTTTCTCAGTTTAGTCACCTAACAGGCTACAGAGTTTAAGGATTTGTCTGTAATAGTTCCCAAATCTCTATTTAGGTCAATGCCTTGGTGCTCATTTTCCATTTAGCAGTTATACATGGTCTCTTTTTTTTTGATCCAAACTCATTAGTCTGCATTTATCTGCATTTGTCATCCATGAGCCAGGGGCATTTATTGTTTACATCATTACGTATTGCATTGCTTTTCTTCATTTGCATTTTTTTCTAAGCACAGCTGATGGAGTTTATACAGTTATCTACAACAACTTGTACTTTGTGATTTACCAATTACTTACAAGTACTGGTAAATCACAAAGTCTTCATTAATTACTCTACCTTCATGAATTATCAACCATAAATCATTGCTCACATTGTCCTGTATAACATTTACTGTTCTTTAATTTTTTTTTTAATTTCTAAAATTATTGTCATCCCATTGCAAAGAAGAAATGGGCATGATGTGTTGAGGCAAGTAAGCAGATACATAAAATATCAGTAACTCTATTTCACATACCTTCAGTGCACTTACTTATCTGAGGGTGAATGGTTTTCTTTCATTAGCACAGCTGTGCTTCTCAGAAGCATATGCAAAAATCTGTGAATACTCTTTGAATGGCTACACAAATAGACATTGATTTCTCACCTGCTAATATATAACCTTATCATTCATTTTTTTATTCAGTTTACTACTATATAATTCAATTGAATCATATTTTACTGCTTTGCAAGGTATAGAACTCTGATTATAAATCAGATATTCCCTTCAAATATCTGCTGGAAGCACAATCTGCTCTAGATAAAACAGTTTTTGTATGGGTTTCTATTCTTGTTTACCACTGCATTCCACTCAGTCTGATCAAAACACCACAATAAAAATCACTGATTATCTTAAATGTGCTTTCCTACAGTATTACACTCTTTAAACTCTGCTGGTTTATTTATTTATTTATTTATTTATTTCACCTCTCTTCTTTTCTCGCAAAGAGGAAGTTCATGACTTCTGTTGCCAGGACCTGGCCCTTAGTTGACTTTATGCCCAACTCCATCATTTTGGGAAAACATAAAATTTAAAGTGGTCTTTTGATACTGTATTTAGCACATTCTTAGTGAAGTCTGGCCTGTAAGTTTTATGCAGAAATATCTAGAAATGTGCAGACAGGCACAGTAACTAAGTGAATCCGGGAGACAGGAAGATATATTTCTCACTAGATAAAGACAGACAGATACACTCAGCAGTAAAAAGAGTGTATGAAAGTTATCTTTTTATTTACATGTTTAAAGTCAGATGTTTTCCAAACCAGTCTTAAAAAATCTGCTCACATGTTTAGTACATGAGAAGATATTAATGAAAAATACCACTGTGAAAATTAAATGCATGAATGGGAGAGAGGAAGAGTGCTGTTCTGAGCCATGTCAGGGATATTTTTCGTGCTGAATGACAAATGGTGTAAGAACAGTAGTTCCAAAACTCCTCTAAAGGAATAGAAAGACTTTTGGCAGATAGATCAAGTCTGCACAGACTGAAGATCCAAGATTAAACAAAACATGATCATTACCACAGAATGGTAACTACCCAAGTAAAACCAATTCTTAGTAAGTTGTTCTGCCCCTGGTCATTGCAATAGCCTCATGTAAGCCCTCCATTACAAGGTGAATGCTAGATTCTCTTTCTGTACTAATATATTTGAAAGTATTGATGTTTATAAAAAAAAATCCTCCATCAGCCTTGAATATTATGAACCCTTTTCTGTTCTTTTGTTCACATCAAATCCCCTCTGATTGCATAGTACACATTTTTACTTGCATGCTGCAATTGCATAAATAATTTCTTAAGGAAAAAGCTAGTGTATAATTTTCAGAGCTTATTTAAGCAAGTATTTTAATATTTATAATACATTAAATCTAGAAGGCAGTTAGATCCAAGTATCTTGATAAACTGATATTGATTTGTTTAACTGCTCTAAACAAAATGGATAGTATAATTTCTCTTGTTGCTGATTAGTAAATGCTCTGTTTTTCTGGCTTTATTTTTTAAATGGTTGGCAGAATGTTTGGGGGAAACTGAAGATGAAGTATCTTTTGAAAACTGCAACATTAATTTTTTTTTATTTTATTTTGATGTTATGTTTAGAACTATGATCATTACAAAGATTTATACTCTCACAGAATATAGTGATGAGATTTCCAAATAATAGATCGGATAGTTCCCTTTAGAGAAGATGAAAATTATTTTAGAAAGCAGTAACAACTGTGAATTATACACAGTGACATCTTTAATATTCATGTGAAAAATGCAGAAGCAAATGTGAAATTTATGAAAACCCCCAGTCATTCATTGTTCCTCAAAACTAAATGAAATCATAAAATTGCTGCTGGAACATTCTCAGCAGGCTTCAAATGTACTTTTCAATTATATAAGAGTCATTCACCATCTGTCAACTCCCATATCTGGTCATTTATCTATATGATGATTCACTGCAGGGTGCTATAAGTATCACCATTATTTGATCAATACTCTGTCTATTTGCACCGGTCTTGACAGCTTATGTCCATATCATTCATTCATTGTCAGCCTACCATCAGCATGGCAAGAAAGGCATCTCTGGCTGCTGTCTCATGGCAGCTTCTCCCTTTGGACACATCTGTCCTGCACCCATCTCATCACCACTGAGTCCATTCTCATTGCAGCACCAGTAACCTCAAAGCTACTTCAGCCCACGCTTCTCCCAAAGGAGGAATGGAAACTTGCCCGGGAAAGCTGACATCTTGGGAAAAGACAATCATCTGATATAAAGAAAGGATGAAAAGGAATTACTGTTTTCCTTTCCATGGAGATAGACCTCTCCATGGAAAACATTAGAAAGGTCTGGCGCAAGGAAAATTGCATGGATGCTCCTTATTCCTCACGTAGTTCAACCTGTTCCTTGTGGGAGAGAATTCCTCTTACTCCTCTCATGTAGGAGATCGTGGAACCAGGTACACTCTGTGGAGTGGAAATACCTGAGATTATTAATTAAAATCTGCATACAATGATGAAATTTGCTGAGTATGAATGCTGAGTAATTTGCTATTACCAACATGGGAAGGATCTATAGAGAGATTAGAAAAGGAAAACCTGTGAAGCAGTGTGCAAGGGTTGCAGGTACATTTTGAAAAGAAGCTTCAGTTACTACACATCATCATTTCAAATTTTATTAGCTCATGCAATTAAAATTGTTACAGAAAATCAGCATCTATTACTACAAAGTCATTAGGCTGGCATCCAGTTTATCTTTCCGTGTAATCTGGTAGTTGTATACCACCCCTTTTCCCTAGGAAAGCTGAGAAAGGGTCTTCTTTGAAGTCTGTTCTGCTCTGTTTGTATGCTTTACGCGAGTAACCAGTCTGGATGAACTTAATCAAGGGCTCTTTATTCTGTGTGATAGGAATCTGTTGAAGAAAAAATTTTCCACATGGAATAATTAGTCATAACAAGATGTCCTAGCTACAACAGCCTCTCTTGGAGGATATACTTAAAAATTAACTAATTTTCACCAGTGAGGGTGGAAAGGAAGGAAAGCTGTGCAATGTTTCTCTAAGCAGAGTAAAAAAAGGAGCACTCATTTGAAACAGACTTCCATTTGGTTAGTTAAATTTTACAGTGGCATAAAATATGGTTTCTAGATTTGTTATTAATTGACTGTAGAGTTTTGAAATGTATCAAAAATGAGGGTCAGCTATATAAATGTTAATTTCTCAGGTAGAATGAAACAGAATTTAAAATTTAATGAGAAACTCCTATCTGAAGTGGGAATGAGAGAAAAGTTATTACAACTTCCAGTGGTATAGGTGCACAGGTGTTAAGATTTAACCCTGCTGATGGGAGAGGTTGAAACAATTCTCATCAATAATGCAGAATAATAAGGATAATGACATGAAATTCATAGATCACCTTCTGTTTGCACCCAGAGAATCATAAATTATTACTCTCTGACATTAGGTTAATCAATGTACACCGACTCCAGGAGAAGATTTTCCAGGTCTGTTCCTCTTCTGGCTTGTTTTCTGCCTCCACAGAAGGAAGAGTCACCTTGGAATTTGAATTACTTACTCTTTTGCCTCATCTCAACACAGTGCATCCACACATCATCCTTCTGTAAGTGATGAAGCAACAAAACATCTTTTTTAGTTATTTTAAGTTAAATACTCAAAAGCACAAGTGCCTAAAATAAAAGAAGCAACTAGTATTCTAGGAGGGGACACTGTGAACACAATACTTCACCTTATATAAATAAAGCAGGTAATAAATATAAGTGACGAGAAAAGGCTACAGTTCAGCTATGCAGAAGAGATGTAAGAGATTAATGTATGCTAATAAATTTCCCTTGAAGTAAGGAACCATAGCCAAGAAAGGAAAACTTGTCCTAATGATATTAGGTAGAAAAAATATGGATCACAATTGCTGGCAAAGATTCTAAATGTGGAAATTCTCATCTGCTTTTAAGCGATTTTATCTCCAGTACTTGGCCAGCATTAGTATCTGACACACGTGAGTGGTCAAAACTGGAAACTGGCCCCCAGCTTTGAATATGAACTTCAATACAAGAGCACATTCACCTAGAAAATCCTCAGAGAAGACATAGAAAAAATCCTGACAACTCTCACTGCATGTTGCAGCCCAAGACTGACTATCAGGGATCTTCTCCCTACTGTAACAAAAATAGCAATTAAAAGAGGAAAAACAAGTCATCCTAGAAATCCAGATGTAACCTAGACAACTTGAGAAATGTATGAGGAAACAGTCACAGAATACACATCATGTGCTTTTGCATTCTTGAAAATACATGAAAAAAAAACCCCAAAACTTATTTCCTTCAAATAAACAGAACGGTGAGTTCTGAAGCATGTTACTTGTTATTGTACAAAACTGGCAAGTAATGCAGCATTTTTAATGCTCACATAAATTAAGCAAATACAAATACAATTGCCTTGAATGAGTTGAGATTTCCTCAGAGTACTCTAAGCAGATACGTTCCTTCTTCTAACAAAGATGTAAATGAAAATGGCTTCTTGCTCAACAATAAATGAAACAGACTGGTTAACCAATCTGTTATTTCTTTGGCTTTATATTTCTTTTACATTGCCAGCAGAATAAACAGAATCAAAGCCTACAGTATACTAAAATGTTGTCTAATATTTACTAGATTTTTTCCCTTTTTGCTGTTGTTTGTAGGAACAATAATCTAAGAAGAATAATTATACAGCTGTTTCCCAATTTTAAAAAATGGAACTCTTATTAACTCTTCAAAATGCATATAACTATATGACATAATCACATTGATGAACTCTAATTATGAATTTTTTTTTTCTCATTGCAGAGAGAGCTGCAAGCCAAATTACCCATTTTGCAGGCTTTTGCTGTTGTGATCCACTAGCCTAGACCATCAGAAAGAGGTTCTTTGAAACTGTAAATGCTAATAACCTTTCCATGAGTAATCTGTCCAGTCTCTGGTACTTTAGTATTCTACTAGACAAGACCGACACTTCCAGCTAAAGAAAAAGAAATTAAGTTAAAATCAAATTCTACTCATTTAAATTGGACACTCCCATAGAATTGCCTATATTGGCACTCAGTTGTTCTGAAGACCTCCTGCTGCATTTTTGTTCAAGGGGTAAGACTACTAATTCACAAAGTTTAGTTCTTTAGGCTCTATATTTCAACATATTCAATGTTTGGTGCAGAAATTTGATTTAGATTTAAGTCATATTTTACTGAGAAGCTAGCCCTAAAATTTTGTGAGAACTCCATTTTAGGATAGTTTCTTTACGCAGATGGCTGAGTTGGTCAAGAAATTAGGCTTTCTCAGTCAATAGACCATTTTTCAGTAAGGAAGTAACCCATTGCTTAGTAACAGAGGCATCTAGACATGTCACTCCTTTCTGAAGTTTGCAACCATTCTCTTAATTTATCAAAAGTAGATGATGTGATGGTTAGACAAGGGTAGAGTCACCAAAGAGTAGGGGTTATGTGTTAAAGAATCAGTGCAAAGTCGCCCCTCAGCACAGTTGACACCTGGTGAGATTTCTTGGCATTTATTAAATATCAAATGGTGACCTTCAGAAAGGCAAAAACACATAACCTGATACTAATAAGCTGTCAAGACGCTATTGCCTATATGAGTGTAACTAAAATAGCAGCAAATATGTTTATGTATACACATGCATAAACACATATACACCAGAAGCTACAAAATCGCTGAGCCATATGCTGGTCCATGTATTATTTAGCATTTTATTATTCATTTATCATATTCTGTCTCCAAAAGGTTATAACATGTACAACTACTCATCCACTTTGTCCATTCACACCACTTGGTTCTGGGGTATCTGCTGATGCTGATGGCCATACTGGACTTTGATTTTGTGTGTGTTTAGTCTAACACTCTAGAAAAAGTGTTCATGGGCAACCTGAAAAAGTTCTGAAACACTTCAGAATCTGAAAAGAAACCACCTTTTTTTTGTGTATGTGTCATTTTATGTCCACACTTACTTTTTCAGGACTTAAGTTGCCAGACTTTTCTAAAACTCGTTTATTGGTCTTGTTGCTCTGTAGATGTGTGACATCCACATAAGAAAATCAGCAATAGGCACGCAAGATTTTGACTCTACATGCATATGAACTATGTGTGTAGTTCTCTAAAGAGTTAACTGAGGGGAGATTTGGAGGGAGTGTTTTGTTTCTAACCATCAAGGCAGAAAGGATTTGGCAACAATGGACCTTGTGCAAAACTGATTTGCTTGAGGTTTCTTTTTCTATGAATTTTCAGTTTAATACTATTTGAGTTAAAGTTGTTTCTAGCTTGAGAGTGTTACATATTGACCCAAAGCTGTTTTTATACAAAAACAAAGCATAGTACATTGTTAATAAAATGGATCACAAATGCAGTGTTCCAGATATATAATGCATTATTCTTACCTGGGACTATTTTTGAAGTGTAATGTTGTTTGGGAATATTTGCTTGTAAATCCTGATGATATATATTCTTTACTGATATGCATCTACTGCTTGGAATTATTAAGCAGATGCAGTACAAGAATAAATGAATGGGGAAAAAGAGTTGTAAAATAGGAATGGGCAGAATGGAATGTTTTTTGTCTTTTATTCTCAGGTGAAGCAAGTTGTCTTGAGAGTTCTATCAGGACGTGATCTGCCATTGTCAGAATTTGTAAACCTGGAGAGTTTTTGCATATGTATTAGAACAATAGGCTAAACAAAACCAGGCTTTCCTTCATTGTAGTTCTTTTTCAACAGCCTACAAATGAGCAAATAAAACCAGGGATTTTTACTTAGAACAAACAGTAAAACGCAGGCTTGAAAAAGACAATTCCTAGTTCTTATATTTGTCAAACAATTAGTGGGAGATGGTAAACAGATAGATCATGTCTGATAAACTATTAATAGCTTTTTGTAGTCCATAAAAAAAATCAAAGTTTAAACAGATAAGAAGGCTTTCAGGAAATTCTGGGACAGCCTCTGAAGTGTCAGTGACACCTTTGAAGATGGATGCATAGATCACATGTACACATACCATACAGAAGATCCAACAGAGCCTAAAAATTGTAAGAAAATGCATAATTCTATGTACAAGGTGCCAGTTGAAAGATTTGTATCCAGGTCTTTAGTCTGGTAACTGCAATTATACCCTTTAATAAGCTGCAGACTAATGTTACCAAAGGAAGAGACATGACTGCATGAATGGAGACCCTGGAAGAGACTAGAAGCATATTCAGAAGCAATACCACGGCCAGTATGATTAGCTCTGCCTGCATTAATGGCTGGTAGTTCTACTTGGACACCAGTGATTCCTAGAGATCAGCTGTAAATCAGTGTCCTGAAGTTTCAGAAGTCTCTGCTATGCCTAAAAGTAGCTTTTGGGATGAATTGTCAGGCAAAAGAAATAAAATATAGCAAATTCACACATTGTAAGTGACATTAAAAGAAATACAAAATTATACGAGATTTCTAGCTGTGCCGGGACATTACCTATTTGCTGCCATCACCTCAAATTTAAAAGCTGATCATCCAAAGCAATTGAGATAGAACAGACATAAAATGAAGCCACAAGATTAATTTAGCCCAAACTTAATTGCAATGATTTATCATTGTCCAGTGGGCATTGCAAAAAAATTAACAAATCTTACAGCAAGATTAATCAGTACCCAGTAATAAACTTAGTCTCCACCATCATACATAAAATTAAACATGAAGTTTCCTCATGAGACTTGGATTATTATTTAAATACTTCAATTATTATCACTTTAATGTTAGTATTCTGCAGAATTTCCATTTCTGTTTCGGCTTTAAATGAAATCCCATTTGTACAGAACTGTCTTGACAACCTCAAGAATCATGAAACACACAGTGCTCAGTGCTGCTTTGTGATGAGCTTGGCCCTCAGCATTCTCATACCTTGCTTCTCTCACCAGGAGAAGCCAGGAGCCTGATGACGTCCCATATGGATCCATCTGCTTCATTCCACCCAGCTCTTTCCTGAGGGATTCACAGTCCTGCCACTTGTGAGTGCAGTCGTGTTGCGAAAGGCAACCGCTAAATGCTGCTGGAGTCACGTGAGCAAACTGGTGCTGAGAGCAACAGCGTTATGATGGGAAGCACTGCTGGGGATGCATTCAGTGCGGGCAGCTCAGTGGGCAGCTGCAGTGGGAGTTGAAGTGCTGACCCTTTGCACAACAAAGGCCCAGGGATCTGTGGCCCAGCCAGATGATGGGACACGGGGACACAACAGGAGCCAAGGATTCCAGACTTTCACCCCCTTAGACTAAAGGGATAAAATCCCAGGGTTTTCTTTGGTTGGGGTCCTGCCTCAGAGGCACCAACTCAAGCTGTTACTTAATTATTGCACCAAGACTAAAGTCTGAGACTCTGCTACGGGAA